>OZ005650.1:205275837-205350837 GCA_963930645.1 Salticus scenicus | reverse complement strand
TTTGTAATAATAATAATAATAATAATAATAATAATAATAAAATGTATAACTTTTTATTTAAAATTCTAACCATATAAAATAGCAAGTAATAAAAGACCCTAACAGTAGTAAAAGTTCTAGAAATGTAACAAACATATAACATTGAAACATTGGAAATATTTCAGAAACGTTTCAAAACGCTTAGTTTGCCTTCCGATTAGTTTCAAATACATAGAAATGTCCGCGATCGTAACAGAAAATCGGATATGTAACAGGGACGTTTCAATTACTTAACAGATAGAACATCGAAATGTGCGAATGTTTCAGAAAGGTATCAGAAAGCATACTTAATAGGGTGGTTCGAAAAAAACTTTTTTTTTAAATTTCAGATCGCTATAGTGCACAAAAGTTGCCATTGGTATAGACATGAAAAAAGCACTAGTTATTATTTTTTTTTTTAATTTGTCTTCCGGTCGCGCAATGCCATCGAAGTTAGCATAAAAATGTGAAAAACCTTAATTTTTAATAGATTTTTAAGCACGCCAGGTGGTTTTAATTACGTTCCTATACCATGAATTAGCTGCTAAAAGTATGTAAAATCAATATATATGCACTTTTTATACATTTGTTTCATATCTTCCGGTCGCGCAACATAGTACAAAATGAGTAAAATTAGTAGTTTTTGCAAAATTTTAAAGTTTGACTGTTTAGTACATTTTAATCATACGACTTTTAGAGATGCTATAGTTTAATTCTATTACAATAATATATTTAAAATCCAAGCATATAAGATAAACGTGGCTATAAGATAGGCGTGGCATACATGACGATTGCCAGCGGTGCGCGCGCAGAGCAGACAGTCGCAGCCATTATCGTTTCCCGCTATTTTCTTCAGTCTGCTGATGCCGATAGCTCTAGTCAGTACTAGATTGTGTCGTGCTTAAGTCCGTATTCTACTTTTGCGTTAAGTGTTTGTACTTGAAATACGACAGTTTTGACACAATGGATGTACCAATGAAAGTTGGCATAGGGACAATAACTAGAAAAGATTTTGAGTGTCCTATTTTTGGTCACCAACGAGACTTGTTGCACAACAAGCTTCCTACTCATGAAAATGTCCTTCGCTTCTGCTTTCAACAGAGATTCAACCTAGCTGTGACAATAAACAACAAGAGTGTATCTTTTCCAAGAGTAGCCTCAACAGTAGCAAATAAAATTATCGGTTTATATGTCAAAGCCTCGATCCCCAACTGTTACGGAGTACAGAGTCATCTAGCTAATTAGGTCTTACTACGAATCATGCAGTAAACTCAAAAAGCCGTTTCATCGTGACAAAGATAAACCAGCATTCAAACTTAAACTTGACAATTTCAAGGAGAAAGGATGCTCTCTTCCTGATGTCGCGGCGTGTAAATGTGCAAGTACATAAACCTTAATTCCAAAGATGGAATTTTTTGTCTTCTTTCACAATCGCAGTTCACAGTTAGAGGACATACACATATATCTGGAGATTTCTTACATGAACAGTCATTAGCAACAATTACACATTTACACGCTGCGATATCAAAATGAGAGCATCCTATCTTCTTAAAATTGTCAAGTTTAAGTTTGAATGCTGGTTTATCTTTGTCACGATGAAACGACTTTCTGAGTTTACTGTATGATTCGTAGTAAGAACAGCTGGATGAATCTGTACTCCGTAACAGTTGTGATCGAGGCTTTGTCATATAAACCAATAATTTTCTTTGCCACTGTTGAGGCTACTCTTGAAAAAGATACATTCTTGTTGTTTATTGTCACAGCTAGGTTGAATCTCTGTTGAAAGCAGCAGCGAAGGACACCTTCATGAGTAGAAAGATAGTTGTGTAACAAGTCTCGTGGGTGACCAAAAATAGGGCACTGAAAATCTTTTCTAGTTATTGTACCTATACCAACTTTCTTTGGCATATCCATTGTATCAATAACTGTCGTATTCAAGTACAAACACTGAACGCAAAAGTAGACAGAAAAATAAGGACTTAAGTACAACACAATGTAGTATTGATTCGAGGTAGCGGCATGAGCAGACTGAAGGAAATAGCGGGAAACGATAATGGCTGCGACTGGCTGCGCTGCGCGCGCATCGCTGGCATTCGTCACGTACGCCACGTTTATGTTATAGCCACGTTTATCTTATATGCTTGAATTTTAAATATATTATTGTAATAGAATTAAACTATAGCATCTCTAAAAGTCATATGATTAAAATGTACTGAACAGTCAAACTTTGAAATTTTGCAAAAACTACTAATTTTACTCATTTTGTACTATGTTGCGCGACCGGAAGATATGAAAGAAATGTATATTAAGTGCATATATATTGATTTCACATACTTTTGCTAGTTAAATCATGGGATAGGAATGCAATAAAAACCATCTGGCGTGCTTAAAAAAATTATGAAAAAATAAGGTTTTTTACAATTTTTTGGTAAATTCGATGGCATTGCGCGACCGGAAGACAAATTAATAAAAAAATAATAATTAGTGTTTTTTTCATGTCTATACCAATGGCAACTTTTGTGCACTATAGCGATCGGAAATTTAAAAAAAAGTTTTTTTCGAACCACCCTAATACTTAAATGTGTTTCGATTTTGAAAGATTGAAAGCTTTTTGCAATTCATCTGAAAAAAAATTGTGCTGTATGGGGACATTTTATAAAATTTTTATGAAAAATGTCGAAGAATTCAGCCGGTGGAGCGTTTTTCTGAAGACAAATCCGTACAAATCTTGGTACATTTGTCAGGTATAGCAAAGTGCTACAGTTAAAACTCGCACTTTGCGGGTAAAACGTGAATCTGCTGTTTTAGGATTCAAGTCGTTTGAGTAATAGAATTAGTGCCGATCCTAAGCTAAAATGGCAAACTGAAATAAGCTAATATTTTGGAAACTGAATAGTATAAAAGGAGAAAGAAGATTGCTTTTGAAAGTTAGTTGGAGAGGAGTTAAAGTTAGTTGGAAGGAAGATTGTTTTGGAGAGTTAGGAGCGGATATAGTTGGATATAAGTCGAGTAGATAGAAGTGTCAGGGAATCCTCCTGCTAATCGAAAGATTACTTGACCTCATGAGTTAATGAAAGTGATTAAAAGTGGTTGGGATCATTTGGGAGTAATTAAGTAAAGAAAAGTAAAGTAAAGTAACGGTAGTTATTTATTAATATCAAAGTATTTAAGAGGACTGCCCATTGTAAGTCGTAAGTTACTAGATGTTATGATAGTCCAGCGCCCTCCTTCTTATTTATGCTCAAGTAAATCTCATTTATGTTATATATTTGGACTCTGTCATTTCTTCGTAGTTTAAGCATTTCATTTACAGCTCCAAGCTAAAGTTAAATAAGTAAGTTGGCAGCATTCAACCTTCAGTCAAGTTAAAGTAAATGAGGATGGAGAAGTCGCGTTCTCCACATTGGCGCCCAACTTTGCTCGAATCCCCCCCCGAGCAAGTCTTTTTTGACGGCACCACCAGCGTGCTGCAATGTTTTGAGCAGCTAGAATATTTTTTCAATTTTCATAAAATGAATGTTAAAAACCACTACTCTTGGCTAGCCTACTCCCTAGAAGGAGAACCGAAACAGTGGCATAGATTAATCGCCTGCCATTCACTTGGGCAAAATCCAACGTATGATGATTTAAAACGCAAAGTTATCGATCTTTTCGCCACTCGGTATGATAAATTACGATTGGAACATGACTGTTCCCTCCCCCCCCCCACGAACGTCAGTGGGAAGCAGTAATAAACCCGGTGGAAAAACCACAAGAAATTATTAAGTCACAGGAAGCAAGCTCCTATAATTTAAACCAACCTAAAACTGGCGATGAAGCCGTTATTTCCAGTGACAAACGTCAAATAAAAGTGAATGAAAACGAGCAAACTACACCCTTAACGAGCACTACAGAAAAGTCCACATCTGTTATTCAGCCCTTAGCTACGGATAAGATATCCGAAAAATTACCTAATATTGCGACAGAGGTTGGAACGGAAAATCCATTTAAAATTACTGTGGCTGCGGAAACTGTTAAACTAAGCGAAAATATAAAATCATTAAAGGATGCGGCTAATCTTTGTAACTCGCCTTTAACTGTCAGTTTTGAATCTATACAGCCGACAGAGTCAATTATTTCTAATGAGAAATTTCACTTAAATTGTCAAAATGACATGCCGCTTAAAGTGAACGAAAAATATGTTATTTTGAAAAAGGTAATTTTAAAAGGCCATGTAACCTATGGTGAAGTCTCTAGAAAGTCTAGCAGCCCTGAATTCAAAAGCACGGAGCGAACGCAGTCCTCTGTGATAACTATGGACAGTGATAAGGTGACGGGCCCGAAACCCCCTCACCACAAGAACCAGATTCAGAGTTTCAAACCTCCTCCGAACAGTGAAAAGGCTCTGGGTGTGAAACCCCCTCCTGAGAGTGACCAGGCACCATGTTCGAACCCTCCTCAGGACACCAGCGATCCTGCAACGTCTCACCTAAATCTGCAAGCCACCAACGCTGCAACTCTACAGGCCAGTCTGACCTGCATCTCTTTTGCTGGTATCAAGGACTCAATTTGTCAGGTCGTATCGTTCAGTATTTTAGTTTTTCTCAAGTAAGTTTCTCAAGTATTATCAGTACTGTACTAAAATTTTCGACATGTAGAACTTTCTTCTGGACTTTCAATCATTCTCTCAAAGAGATGAACTTTTTAAAATATCACAAATCTAAATTTAAACTTGCTGCATGAACTTTTTAAAATTTAAAAATGCAAAATTTAAACGTATGGCATGAACTTTCATCTCTCGAAATTTCATGTACTGTTTACATGTCATAAATTTTTTTTCTGTATATAATATATGCATGTATGTACGTTAATGTTTTTTTAATTCCTAGCCAACACCAGCAGTTTTTGGTAAAAAACCTTGTTGAACTTTTGTATAAACTTTTCCCCCCTCTTTAGTTTTTTGAATGATCTATATATATGCACTTAAAAGCTTCTGTTTTAGCCATCACCTGCAGTGATTAGAAAGATATAATTTTCTCTTTGTATATACATTTACCCCTCTTTAGTTTTTGAATGTACTTAAATGTTATGATATGTATGTAACTTATGATACGTATGTACTCTAATGTTTCATTCCTAGCCAACACCGGCGGTTTTGAAAAAACTTTTTCAATAATTTGTTTATATTCATTATATATATTTTTCTAAATGTCGTAAATTGTATAAAATAAACTTTTATAAGTGTATAAACATTTTCCCCTATATTTTTGTAAATGTAATGTAAAATGTATGTACGTAAATCTTTTTTATTTCTCAGCGATCAACTGCAGTTGTGAAAATTTTGTATCCTTAAATATGTTTTCTAAATGTTGTATAAAGTGTATCAAATGAATTTTCTTGTTGTAAACTTTTGAATTTTTTTTACTAAAAGTTTTATGTATGAATATCTATTAGTATGGGGTAAAAAGAGAATTTTTTTTAAAAAGCTATTTTGCATGTTAATTCGCGTTTAACAAATTAACCTTATTAATCCACTAACATTTTGTTTTTCCGTACGCAAATACCTAGTTGAAATATTGCTTATGCATAAATTATGTCATTTACCTATATAAAAGGGTAGTGTACCTTCTAGTTTTGATATATACGTTTAAAAAAGTTTTAATTTTAGAAAATCTGAGGTCCAGAGGCTGATCCCGACTCTAAACCCGAGGTACAGAGGTTAAATCTGAATCCAAGCTGATTGCTTCAAGATTGTTACTTTTGATGCTAAAGACGATATTTTTGGAACTGTGCCAGCAGTCTGGATTGACATTTTAGATATAAATCTACTGGAAAACTGCAACTCTTTTTTTTTGATAAACACCTGCAATAAAGACTTTCTTTACAGAATCCTTTTACACAAGTTATATTGAATGCTGACTGATCGCACGTTCTGTTTAGGCGATCCCTTTTTTACTAATTTTTTTTTTAATTCATACAATTTTTTCCTTTCCATTTAAGGAAAGATGTCCCTGTATTTCCCCGCTGTAATTACGCTGGACTTCTAGTTAACTAAATTGAGTACAAACTGTTTCTGGAGTAAAGCGACTTAGTTTGAGCATAATACGAAACATTTTTTTAAAAAGCTAAGTGTCCAGTTTTTGGCCGTGTACTCTTAAAATTTTTTTTCCCTATTAGTTTTTTTAAAACAATATACTTCTTGTTGGGCAGTCTAGTTAAATTTAAGTTTCCCCCCTCTTTTTTTTTTCTAAAATATTATATAGTTGAATTTTAAGCAGTAAGTCACTGCAGCTAACTTTTCTTTGCATAGTATTGCAGTAATTTAAAATTTGCACGGGTAAAAACCCGTTGGGGGATTTTTTCCGCGAAATTTTTTTTCGTGGGAGGAACTGTCAGGTATAGCAAAGTGCTACAGTTAAAACTCGCACTTTGCGGGTAAAACGGGAATCTGCTGTTTTAGGATTCAAGTCGTTTGAGTAATAGAATTAGTGCCGATCCTAAGCTAAAATGGCAAACTGAAA
The DNA here is from genome assembly GCA_963930645.1 of Salticus scenicus. Lineage (NCBI taxonomy): Eukaryota > Metazoa > Arthropoda > Arachnida > Araneae > Salticidae > Salticus > Salticus scenicus. Next base: position 205,344,319 of record OZ005650.1, on the reverse strand, counting down.
TAAGCTAATATTTTGGAAACTGAATAGTATAAAAGGAGAAAGAAGATTGCTTTTGAAAGTTAGTTGGAGAGGAGTTAAAGTTAGTTGGAAGGAAGATTGTTTTGGAGAGTTAGGAGCGGATATAGTTGGATATAAGTCGAGTAGATAGAAGTGTCAGGGAATCCTCCTGCTAATCGAAAGATTACTTGACCTCATGAGTTAATGAAAGTGATTAAAAGTGGTTGGGATCATTTGGGAGTAATTAAGTAAAGAAAAGTAAAGTAAAGTAACGGTAGTTATTTATTAATATCAAAGTATTTAAGAGGACTGCCCATTGTAAGTCGTAAGTTACTAGATGTTATGATAGTCCAGCGCCCTCCTTCTTATTTATGCTCAAGTAAATCTCATTTATGTTATATATTTGGACTCTGTCATTTCTTCGTAGTTTAAGCATTTCATTTACAGCTCCAAGCTAAAGTTAAATAAGTAAGTTGGCAGCATTCAACCTTCAGTCAAGTTAAAGTAAATGAGGATGGAGAAGTCGCGTTCTCCACATTGGCGCCCAACTTTGCTCGAATCCCCCCCCGAGCAAGTCTTTTTTGACGGCACCACCAGCGTGCTGCAATGTTTTGAGCAGCTAGAATATTTTTTCAATTTTCATAAAATGAATGTTAAAAACCACTACTCTTGGCTAGCCTACTCCCTAGAAAGAGAACCGAAACAGTGGCATAGATTAATCGCCTGCCATTCACTTGGGCCAAATCCAACGTATGATGATTTAAAACGCAAAGTTATCGATCTTTTCGCCACTCGGTATGATAAATTACGATTGGAACATGACTGTTCCCTCCCCCCCCCACGAACGTCAGTGGGAAGCAGTAATAAACCCGGTGGAAAAACCACAAGAAATTATTAAGTCACAGGAAGCAAGCTCCTATAATTTAAACCAACCTAAAACTGGCGATGAAGCCGTTATTTCCAGTGACAAACGTCAAATAAAAGTGAATGAAAACGAGCAAACTACACCCTTAACGAGCACTACAGAAAAGTCCACATCTGTTATTCAGCCCTTAGCTACGGATAAGATATCCGAAAAATTACCTAATATTGCGACAGAGGTTGGAACGGAAAATCCATTTAAAATTACTGTGGCTGCGGAAACTGTTAAACTAAGCGAAAATATAAAATCATTAAAGGATGCGGCTAATCTTTGTAACTCGCCTTTAACTGTCAGTTTTGAATCTATACAGCCGACAGAGTCAATTATTTCTAATGAGAAATTTCACTTAAATTGTCAAAATGACATGCCGCTTAAAGTGAACGAAAAATATGTTATTTTGAAAAAGGTAATTTTAAAAGGCCATGTAACCTATGGTGAAGTCTCTAGAAAGTCTAGCAGCCCTGAATTCAAAAGCACGGAGCGAACGCAGTCCTCTGTGATAACTATGGACAGTGATAAGGTGACGGGCCCGAAACCCCCTCACCACAAGAACCAGATTCAGAGTTTCAAACCTCCTCCGAACAGTGAAAAGGCTCTGGGTGTGAAACCCCCTCCTGAGAGTGACCAGGCACCATGTTCGAACCCTCCTCAGGACACCAGCGATCCTGCAACGTCTCACCTAAATCTGCAAGCCACCAACGCTGCAACTCTACAGGCCAGTCTGACCTGCATCTCTTTTGCTGGTATCAAGGACTCAATTTGTCAGGTCGTATCGTTCAGTATTTTAGTTTTTCTCAAGTAAGTTTCTCAAGTATTATCAGTACTGTACTAAAATTTTCGACATGTAGAACTTTCTTCTGGACTTTCAATCATTCTCTCAAAGAGATGAACTTTTTAAAATATCACAAATCTAAATTTAAACTTGCTGCATGAACTTTTTAAAATTTAAAAATGCAAAATTTAAACGTATGGCATGAACTTTCATCTCTCGAAATTTCATGTACTGTTTACATGTCATAAATTTTTTTTCTGTATATAATATATGCATGTATGTACGTTAATGTTTTTTTAATTCCTAGCCAACACCAGCAGTTTTTGGTAAAAAACCTTGTTGAACTTTTGTATAAACTTTTCCCCCCTCTTTAGTTTTTTGAATGATCTATATATATGCACTTAAAAGCCTTCTGTTTTAGCCATCACCTGCAGTGATTAGAAAGATATAATTTTCTCTTTGTATATACATTTACCCCTCTTTAGTTTTTGAATGTACTTAAATGTTATGATATGTATGTAACTTATGATACGTATGTACTCTAATGTTTCATTCCTAGCCAACACCGGCGGTTTTGAAAAAACTTTTTCAATAATTTGTTTATATTCATTATATATATTTTTCTAAATGTCGTAAATTGTATAAAATAAACTTTTATAAGTGTATAAACATTTTCCCCTATATTTTTGTAAATGTAATGTAAAATGTATGTACGTAAATCTTTTTTATTTCTCAGCGATCAACTGCAGTTGTGAAAATTTTGTATCCTTAAATATGTTTTCTAAATGTTGTATAAAGTGTATCAAATGAATTTTCTTGTTGTAAACTTTTGAATTTTTTTTACTAAAAGTTTTATGTATGAATATCTATTAGTATGGGGTAAAAAGAGAATTTTTTTTAAAAAGCTATTTTGCATGTTAATTCGCGTTTAACAAATTAACCTTATTAATCCACTAACATTTTGTTTTTCCGTACGCAAATACCTAGTTGAAATATTGCTTATGCATAAATTATGTCATTTACCTATATAAAAGGGTAGTGTACCTTCTAGTTTTGATATATACGTTTAAAAAAGTTTTAATTTTAGAAAATCTGAGGTCCAGAGGCTGATCCCGACTCTAAACCCGAGGTACAGAGGTTAAATCTGAATCCAAGCTGATTGCTTCAAGATTGTTACTTTTGATGCTAAAGACGATATTTTTGGAACTGTGCCAGCAGTCTGGATTGACATTTTAGAGATAAATCTACTGGAAAACTGCAACTCTTTTTTTTTGATAAACACCTGCAATAAAGACTTTCTTTACAGAATCCTTTTACACAAGTTATATTGAATGCTGACTGATCGCACGTTCTGTTTAGGCGATCCCTTTTTTACTAATTTTTTTTTAATTCATACAATTTTTTCCTTTCCATTTAAGGAAAGATGTCCCTGTATTTCCCCGCTGTAATTACGCTGGACTTCTAGTTAACTAAATTGAGTACAAACTGTTTCTGGAGTAAAGCGACTTAGTTTGAGCATAATACGAAACATTTTTTTAAAAAGCTAAGTGTCCAGTTTTTGGCCGTGTACTCTTAAAATTTTTTTTCCCTATTAGTTTTTTTAAAACAATATACTTCTTGTTGGGCAGTCTAGTTAAATTTAAGTTTCCCCCCTCTTTTTTTTTTTCTAAAATATTATATAGTTGAATTTTAAGCAGTAAGTCACTGCAGCTAACTTTTCTTTGCATAGTATTGCAGTAATTTAAAATTTGCACGGGTAAAAACCCGTTGGGGGATTTTTTCCGCGAAATTTTTTTTCGTGGGAGGAACTGTCAGGTATAGCAAAGTGCTACAGTTAAAACTCGCACTTTGCGGGTAAAACGTGAATCTGCTGTTTTAGGATTCAAGTCGTTTGAGTAATAGAATTAGTGCCGATCCTAAGCTAAAATGGCAAACTGAAATAAGCTAATATTTTGGAAACTGAATAGTATAAAAGGAGAAAGAAGATTGCTTTTGAAAGTTAGTTGGAGAGGAGTTAAAGTTAGTTGGAAGGAAGATTGTTTTGGAGAGTTAGGAGCGGATATAGTTGGATATAAGTCGAGTAGATAGAAGTGTCAGGGAATCCTCCTGCTAATCGAAAGATTACTTGACCTCATGAGTTAATGAAAGTGATTAAAAGTGGTTGGGATCATTTGGGAGTAATTAAGTAAAGAAAAGTAAAGTAAAGTAACGGTAGTTATTTATTAATATCAAAGTATTTAAGAGGACTGCCCATTGTAAGTCGTAAGTTACTAGATGTTATGATAGTCCAGCGCCCTCCTTCTTATTTATGCTCAAGTAAATCTCATTTATGTTATATATTTGGACTCTGTCATTTCTTCGTAGTTTAAGCATTTCATTTACAGCTCCAAGCTAAAGTTAAATAAGTAAGTTGGCAGCATTCAACCTTCAGTCAAGTTAAAGTAAATGAGGATGGAGAAGTCGCGTTCTCCACATTGGCGCCCAACTTTGCTCGAATCCCCCCCCGAGCAAGTCTTTTTTGACGGCACCACCAGCGTGCTGCAATGTTTTGAGCAGCTAGAATATTTTTTCAATTTTCATAAAATGAATGTTAAAAACCACTACTCTTGGCTAGCCTACTCCCTAGAAGGAGAACCCAAACAGTGGCATAGATTAATCGCCTGCCATTCACTTGGGCCAAATCCAACGTATGATGATTTAAAACGCAAAGTTATCGATCTTTTCGCCACTCGGTATGATAAATTACGATTGGAACATGACTGTTCCCTCCCCCCCCCCCACGAACGTCAGTGGGAAGCAGTAATAAACCCGGTGGAAAAACCACAAGAAATTATTAAGTCACAGGAAGCAAGCTCCTATAATTTAAACCAACCTAAAACTGGCGATGAAGCCGTTATTTCCAGTGACAAACGTCAAATAAAAGTGAATGAAAACGAGCAAACTACACCCTTAACGAGCACTACAGAAAAGTCCACATCTGTTATTCAGCCCTTAGCTACGGATAAGATATCCGAAAAATTACCTAATATTGCGACAGAGGTTGGAACGGAAAATCCATTTAAAATTACTGTGGCTGCGGAAACTGTTAAACTAAGCGAAAATATAAAATCATTAAAGGATGCGGCTAATCTTTGTAACTCGCCTTTAACTGTCAGTTTTGAATCTATACAGCCGACAGAGTCAATTATTTCTAATGAGAAATTTCACTTAAATTGTCAAAATGACATGCCGCTTAAAGTGAACGAAAAATATGTTATTTTGAAAAAGGTAATTTTAAAAGGCCATGTAACCTATGGTGAAGTCTCTAGAAAGTCTAGCAGCCCTGAATTCAAAAGCACGGAGCGAACGCAGTCCTCTGTGATAACTATGGACAGTGATAAGGTGACGGGCCCGAAACCCCCTCACCACAAGAACCAGATTCAGAGTTTCAAACCTCCTCCGAACAGTGAAAAGGCTCTGGGTGTGAAACCCCCTCCTGAGAGTGACCAGGCACCATGTTCGAACCCTCCTCAGGACACCAGCGATCCTGCAACGTCTCACCTAAATCTGCAAGCCACCAACGCTGCAACTCTACAGGCCAGTCTGACCTGCATCTCTTTTGCTGGTATCAAGGACTCAATTTGTCAGGTCGTATCGTTCAGTATTTTAGTTTTTCTCAAGTAAGTTTCTCAAGTATTATCAGTACTGTACTAAAATTTTCGACATGTAGAACTTTCTTCTGGACTTTCAATCATTCTCTCAAAGAGATGAACTTTTTAAAATATCACAAATCTAAATTTAAACTTGCTGCATGAACTTTTTAAAATTTAAAAATGCAAAATTTAAACGTATGGCATGAACTTTCATCTCTCGAAATTTCATGTACTGTTTACATGTCATAAATTTTTTTTCTGTATATAATATATGCATGTATGTACGTTAATGTTTTTTTAATTCCTAGCCAACACCAGCAGTTTTTGGTAAAAAACCTTGTTGAACTTTTGTATAAACTTTTCCCCCCTCTTTAGTTTTTTGAATGATCTATATATATGCACTTAAAAGCTTCTGTTTTAGCCATCACCTGCAGTGATTAGAAAGATATAATTTTCTCTTTGTATATACATTTACCCCTCTTTAGTTTTTGAATGTACTTAAATGTTATGATATGTATGTAACTTATGATACGTATGTACTCTAATGTTTCATTCCTAGCCAACACCGGCGGTTTTGAAAAAACTTTTTCAATAATTTGTTTATATTCATTATATATATTTTTCTAAATGTCGTAAATTGTATAAAATAAACTTTTATAAGTGTATAAACATTTTCCCCTATATTTTTGTAAATGTAATGTAAAATGTATGTACGTAAATCTTTTTTATTTCTCAGCGATCAACTGCAGTTGTGAAAATTTTGAATCCTTAAATATGTTTTCTAAATGTTGTATAAAGTGTATCAAATGAATTTTCTTGTTGTAAACTTTTGAATTTTTTTTACTAAAAGTTTTATGTATGAATATCTATTAGTATGGGGTAAAAAGAGAATTTTTTTTAAAAAGCTATTTTGCATGTTAATTCGCGTTTAACAAATTAACCTTATTAATCCACTAACATTTTGTTTTTCCGTACGCAAATACCTAGTTGAAATATTGCTTATGCATAAATTATGTCATTTACCTATATAAAAGGGTAGTGTACCTTCTAGTTTTGATATATACGTTTAAAAAAGTTTTAATTTTAGAAAATCTGAGGTCCAGTGGCTGATCCCGACTCTAAACCCGACGTACAGAGATTAAATCTGAATCCAAGCTGATTGCTTCAAGATTGTTACTTTTGATGCTAAAGACGATATTTTTGGAACTGTGCCAGCAGTCTGGATTGACATTTTAGAGATAAATCTACTGGAAAACTGCAACTCTTTTTTTTTGATAAACACCTGCAATAAAGACTTTCTTTACAGAATCCTTTTACACAAGTTATATTGAATGCTGACTGATCGCACGTTCTGTTTAGGCGATCCCTTTTTTACTAATTTTTTTTTTAATTCATACAATTTTTTCCTTTCCATTTAAGGAAAGATGTCCCTGTATTTCCCCGCTGTAATTACGCTGGACTTCTAGTTAACTAAATTGAGTACAAACTGTTTCTGGAGTAAAGCGACTTAGTTTGAGCATAATACGAAACATTTTTTTAAAAAGCTAAGTGTCCAGTTTTTGGCCGTGTACTCTTAAAATTTTTTTTCCCTATTAGTTTTTTTAAAACAATATACTTCTTGTTGGGCAGTCTAGTTAAATTTAAGTTTCCCCCCTCTTTTTTTTTTCTAAAATATTATATAGTTGAATTTTAAGCAGTAAGTCACTGCAGCTAACTTTTCTTTGCATAGTATTGCAGTAATTTAAAAATTTGCACGGGTAAAAACCCGTTGGGGGATTTTTTCCGCGAAATTTTTTTTCGTGGGAGGAACTGTCAGGTATAGCAAAGTGCTACAGTTAAAACTCGCACTTTGCGGGTAAAACGGGAATCTGCTGTTTTAGGATTCAAGTCGTTTGAGTAATAGAATTAGTGCCGATCCTAAGCTAAAATTGCAAATTGAAATATGCTAATATTTTGGAAACTGAATAGTATAAAAGGAGAAAGAAGATTGCTTTTGAGAGTTAGTTGGAGAGGAGTTAAAGTTAGTTGGAAGGAAGATTGTTTTGGAGAGTTAGGAGCGGATATAGTTGGATATAAGTCGAGTAGATAGCAGTGTCAGGGAATCCTCCTGCTAATCGAAAGATTAATTGACCTCATGAATTAATGAAAGTGATTAAAAGTGGTTGGGATCATTTGTGAGTAATTAAGTAAAGAAAAGTAAAGTAAAGTAACGGTGGTTATTTATTAATATCAAAGTATTTAAGAGGACTGCCCATTTTAAGTCGTAAGTTACTAGATGTTATGATCGTCCAGCGCCCTCCTTCTTATTTATGCTCAAGTAAAGCTCATTTATGTTATATATTTGGACTCTGTCATTTCTTCGTAGTTTAAGTATTTCATTTACAGCTCCAAGCTAAAGTTAAATAAGTAAATTGGCAGCATTCAACCTTCAGTCAAGTTAAAGTAAATGAGGATGGAGAAGTCGCATTCTCCACACATTTTACCTTGCGCATGATTTTGTAAAATAAGTTGTAATCGATAAAAGAAATAAATAAATAAAACTTCGTTCATGCACATTTCATTTTTTATTTTCAAGAAGTTTGCAAATTTAAAAAAAAAAAAAAAAAAAATTCGTGAGTTAGTTTTGGAGAAATCGTATCCATTGAATTCCAAAAAAGCATTTTCAGAAAAAAAAAAATAATAATAATAATAATAATAATAATAATAATAATGTTTTAAGTAGAAATGAAATGAACCTAATGTGGGAAATCACCAAAGGCTCTCCCACTCCTAGACCGATTGACTTAAACTTTCTGAAAATTTTTGCAACAAATTGTACTATTAGATTAAAAAGGAATTTTTGAAATATTGAAAAAAGGAAAAAAAAAAAAAAAAAGCTCAAGAAATAATGAAACGTGCTTAATAATGAAAACTTCTATAGGCATTCACTCCTAGACTTTTACATCAATGATTTGAAAACTTGCGTAAATATTCTAGAGGTTTTGTATTATTAAGTAAAAATAATAATAATAATAATAATAATAATAATAATAATATATATATATATATTAATTTTGCAACCTATGGAATTCCTTAATGCAGTTAAGACATAATGTTAAGTGTTTAAAATTTAATGTACTTTTTTTATTATTATTTCAATATAAGTATTTTATTTTCAAAGTATGTATTTCTACGTACTGGATTATATATATATATATATATATATATATATATATATATATATATATATATATATATATATGTATAATCATTTATATGTTAGCATACAAATAATATTTCAAGATTTTAATGGAATTAAGTTATTTTAAAATCCGTACTAACCTTTTTGTATTTAAGATTTATCCTTATTGTTCCAAAGATGATATATATATATTTAATTAACTTACTAGAAAATATAAATTTTAGCAAAAATTCTTTCTATCTTTAATTTTATCTAAAAATGTAATTACACTTTTTTTGTAATACGACAGAAAGTTTCTCTGATTATAATTAAAAATATTGTAATCACATTTTGATATGCTTCCTAGAAATAAAAGTAATTTCAATAATACTGTTTAGATAAATTAGTTTTTCAAATAAAGAATGACTAATTATTTCAAATATTAATTATATTTGCGAATTAATTTTGTCCTCTCCGAACAATGATGAAACGAAATGTACATTGGTATTTTATCTTTAGCAAATTATATAAATGTGTTGAAGTGATAATTAGTTATCTGATAGAAAAGAGTTTTGTTAGTTTATTTTCATTATTTTATCTCTAATGGAAATCTTTAACGAATATTTTATATTACATGATTTCTTTTTATTTGAATTACTGCAGTATGGTTTTAATGAAAAAAAAAATTACAATGGGCAGTCTGCAATATCAAGAATATATTTGGAAGATTTTGAGTTTAAAATATTATAATAATAATAATAAATATTATTATTAAGATTTAATAGTATTTAACATACTTCTATAATATATTTCACCATTATTATTATTTTTTTTTTAATAGGATAACAACTGTATGTAATTTTAAGTATTGGAAAAACTGCTATTTTACTTCATTATTAATAATTCAATAATATTATTTACCATAAAATAATAATAATAGTAATTAAAAAATATCGTTATGTCTCACTTTAAACCATGAACATTCTTTCTCACACTCAAAACTTTGAAAATTAAATTAAAAAATAAATAAAAACGAAAACAAAAACAAAATAACATAGGAAAATTCACAAATAGATAAACAAATAGATAAATAGAAAAATAGATAAATAAAAGAAAGACAGAAAAACGAACGAAAAAACCTAAAAGATTGACGTTCTCCACATTGGCGCCCAACTTTGCTCGAATCCCCCCCCGAGCAAGTCTTTTTTGACGGCACCACCAGCGTGCTGCAATGTTTTGAGCAGCTAGAATATTTTTTCAATTTTCATAAAATGAATGTTAAAAACCACTACTCTTGGCTAGCCTACTCCCTAGAAGGAGAACCCAAACAGTGGCATAGATTAATCGCCTGCCATTCACTTGGGCCAAATCCAACGTATGATGATTTAAAACGCAAAGTTATCGATCTTTTCGCCACTCGGTATGATAAATTACGATTGGAACATGACTGTTCCCTCCCCCCCCCCCACGAACGTCAGTGGGAAGCAGTAATAAACCCGGTGGAAAAACCACAAGAAATTATTAAGTCACAGGAAGCAAGCTCCTATAATTTAAACCAACCTAAAACTGGCGATGAAGCCGTTATTTCCAGTGACAAACGTCAAATAAAAGTGAATGAAAACGAGCAAACTACACCCTTAACGAGCACTACAGAAAAGTCCACATCTGTTATTCAGCCCTTAGCTACGGATAAGATATCCGAAAAATTACCTAATATTGCGACAGAGGTTGGAACGGAAAATCCATTTAAAATTACTGTGGCTGCGGAAACTGTTAAACTAAGCGAAAATATAAAATCATTAAAGGATGCGGCTAATCTTTGTAACTCGCCTTTAACTGTCAGTTTTGAATCTATACAGCCGACAGAGTCAATTATTTCTAATGAGAAATTTCACTTAAATTGTCAAAATGACATGCCGCTTAAAGTGAACGAAAAATATGTTATTTTGAAAAAGGTAATTTTAAAAGGCCATGTAACCTATGGTGAAGTCTCTAGAAAGTCTAGCAGCCCTGAATTCAAAAGCACGGAGCGAACGCAGTCCTCTGTGATAACTATGGACAGTGATAAGGTGACGGGCCCGAAACCCCCTCACCACAAGAACCAGATTCAGAGTTTCAAACCTCCTCCGAACAGTGAAAAGGCTCTGGGTGTGAAACCCCCTCCTGAGAGTGACCAGGCACCATGTTCGAACCCTCCTCAGGACACCAGCGATCCTGCAACGTCTCACCTAAATCTGCAAGCCACCAACGCTGCAACTCTACAGGCCAGTCTGACCTGCATCTCTTTTGCTGGTATCAAGGACTCAATTTGTCAGGTCGTATCGTTCAGTATTTTAGTTTTTCTCAAGTAAGTTTCTCAAGTATTATCAGTACTGTACTAAAATTTTCGACATGTAGAACTTTCTTCTGGACTTTCAATCATTCTCTCAAAGAGATGAACTTTTTAAAATATCACAAATCTAAATTTAAACTTGCTGCATGAACTTTTTAAAATTTAAAAATGCAAAATTTAAACGTATGGCATGAACTTTCATCTCTCGAAATTTCATGTACTGTTTACATGTCATAAATTTTTTTTCTGTATATAATATATGCATGTATGTACGTTAATGTTTTTTTAATTCCTAGCCAACACCAGCAGTTTTTGGTAAAAAACCTTGTTGAACTTTTGTATAAACTTTTCCCCCCTCTTTAGTTTTTTGAATGATCTATATATATGCACTTAAAAGCTTCTGTTTTAGCCATCACCTGCAGTGATTAGAAAGATATAATTTTCTCTTTGTATATACATTTACCCCTCTTTAGTTTTTGAATGTACTTAAATGTTATGATATGTATGTAACTTATGATACGTATGTACTCTAATGTTTCATTCCTAGCCAACACCGGCGGTTTTGAAAAAACTTTTTCAATAATTTGTTTATATTCATTATATATATTTTTCTAAATGTCGTAAATTGTATAAAATAAACTTTTATAAGTGTATAAACATTTTCCCCTATATTTTTGTAAATGTAATGTAAAATGTATGTACGTAAATCTTTTTTATTTCTCAGCGATCAACTGCAGTTGTGAAAATTTTGTATCCTTAAATATGTTTTCTAAATGTTGTATAAAGTGTATCAAATGAATTTTCTTGTTGTAAACTTTTGAATTTTTTTTACTAAAAGTTTTATGTATGAATATCTATTAGTATGGGGTAAAAAGAGAATTTTTTTTAAAAAGCTATTTTGCATGTTAATTCGCGTTTAACAAATTAACCTTATTAATCCACTAACATTTTGTTTTTCCGTACGCAAATACCTAGTTGAAATATTGCTTATGCATAAATTATGTCATTTACCTATATAAAAGGGTAGTGTACCTTCTAGTTTTGATATATACGTTTAAAAAAGTTTTAATTTTAGAAAATCTGAGGTCCAGTGGCTGATCCCGACTCTAAACCCGACGTACAGAGATTAAATCTGAATCCAAGCTGATTGCTTCAAGATTGTTACTTTTGATGCTAAAGACGATATTTTTGGAACTGTGCCAGCAGTCTGGATTGACATTTTAGAGATAAATCTACTGGAAAACTGCAACTCTTTTTTTTTGATAAACACCTGCAATAAAGACTTTCTTTACAGAATCCTTTTACACAAGTTATATTGAATGCTGACTGATCGCACGTTCTGTTTAGGCGATCCCTTTTTTACTAATTTTTTTTTTAATTCATACAATTTTTTCCTTTCCATTTAAGGAAAGATGTCCCTGTATTTCCCCGCTGTAATTACGCTGGACTTCTAGTTAACTAAATTGAGTACAAACTGTTTCTGGAGTAAAGCGACTTAGTTTGAGCATAATACGAAACATTTTTTTAAAAAGCTAAGTGTCCAGTTTTTGGCCGTGTACTCTTAAAATTTTTTTTCCCTATTAGTTTTTTTAAAACAATATACTTCTTGTTGGGCAGTCTAGTTAAATTTAAGTTTCCCCCCTCTTTTTTTTTTCTAAAATATTATATAGTTGAATTTTAAGCAGTAAGTCACTGCAGCTAACTTTTCTTTGCATAGTATTGCAGTAATTTAAAAATTTGCACGGGTAAAAACCCGTTGGGGGATTTTTTCCGCGAAATTTTTTTTCGTGGGAGGAACTGTCAGGTATAGCAAAGTGCTACAGTTAAAACTCGCACTTTGCGGGTAAAACGGGAATCTGCTGTTTTAGGATTCAAGTCGTTTGAGTAATAGAATTAGTGCCGATCCTAAGCTAAAATTGCAAATTGAAATATGCTAATATTTTGGAAACTGAATAGTATAAAAGGAGAAAGAAGATTGCTTTTGAGAGTTAGTTGGAGAGGAGTTAAAGTTAGTTGGAAGGAAGATTGTTTTGGAGAGTTAGGAGCGGATATAGTTGGATATAAGTCGAGTAGATAGCAGTGTCAGGGAATCCTCCTGCTAATCGAAAGATTAATTGACCTCATGAATTAATGAAAGTGATTAAAAGTGGTTGGGATCATTTGTGAGTAATTAAGTAAAGAAAAGTAAAGTAAAGTAACGGTGGTTATTTATTAATATCAAAGTATTTAAGAGGACTGCCCATTTTAAGTCGTAAGTTACTAGATGTTATGATCGTCCAGCGCCCTCCTTCTTATTTATGCTCAAGTAAAGCTCATTTATGTTATATATTTGGACTCTGTCATTTCTTCGTAGTTTAAGTATTTCATTTACAGCTCCAAGCTAAAGTTAAATAAGTAAATTGGCAGCATTCAACCTTCAGTCAAGTTAAAGTAAATGAGGATGGAGAAGTCGCATTCTCCACACATTTTACCTTGCGCATGATTTTGTAAAATAAGTTGTAATCGATAAAAGAAATAAATAAATAAAACTTCGTTCATGCACATTTCATTTTTTATTTTCAAGAAGTTTGCAAATTTAAAAAAAAAAAAAAAAAAAATTCGTGAGTTAGTTTTGGAGAAATCGTATCCATTGAATTCCAAAAAAGCATTTTCAGAAAAAAAAAATAATAATAATAATAATAATAATAATAATAATAATGTTTTAAGTAGAAATGAAATGAACCTAATGTGGGAAATCACCAAAGGCTCTCCCACTCCTAGACCGATTGACTTAAACTTTCTGAAAATTTTTGCAACAAATTGTACTATTAGATTAAAAAGGAATTTTTGAAATATTGAAAAAAGGAAAAAAAAAAAAAAAAAGCTCAAGAAATAATGAAACGTGCTTAATAATGAAAACTTCTATAGGCATTCACTCCTAGACTTTTACATCAATGATTTGAAAACTTGCGTAAATATTCTAGAGGTTTTGTATTATTAAGTAAAAATAATAATAATAATAATAATAATAATAATAATAATATATATATATATATTAATTTTGCAACCTATGGAATTCCTTAATGCAGTTAAGACATAATGTTAAGTGTTTAAAATTTAATGTACTTTTTTTATTATTATTTCAATATAAGTATTTTATTTTCAAAGTATGTATTTCTACGTACTGGATTATATATATATATATATATATATATATATATATATATATATATATATATATATATATATATATGTATAATCATTTATATGTTAGCATACAAATAATATTTCAAGATTTTAATGGAATTAAGTTATTTTAAAATCCGTACTAACCTTTTTGTATTTAAGATTTATCCTTATTGTTCCAAAGATGATATATATATATTTAATTAACTTACTAGAAAATATAAATTTTAGCAAAAATTCTTTCTATCTTTAATTTTATCTAAAAATGTAATTACACTTTTTTTGTAATACGACAGAAAGTTTCTCTGATTATAATTAAAAATATTGTAATCACATTTTGATATGCTTCCTAGAAATAAAAGTAATTTCAATAATACTGTTTAGATAAATTAGTTTTTCAAATAAAGAATGACTAATTATTTCAAATATTAATTATATTTGCGAATTAATTTTGTCCTCTCCGAACAATGATGAAACGAAATGTACATTGGTATTTTATCTTTAGCAAATTATATAAATGTGTTGAAGTGATAATTAGTTATCTGATAGAAAAGAGTTTTGTTAGTTTATTTTCATTATTTTATCTCTAATGGAAATCTTTAACGAATATTTTATATTACATGATTTCTTTTTATTTGAATTACTGCAGTATGGTTTTAATGAAAAAAAAAATTACAATGGGCAGTCTGCAATATCAAGAATATATTTGGAAGATTTTGAGTTTAAAATATTATAATAATAATAATAAATATTATTATTAAGATTTAATAGTATTTAACATACTTCTATAATATATTTCACCATTATTATTATTTTTTTTTTAATAGGATAACAACTGTATGTAATTTTAAGTATTGGAAAAACTGCTATTTTACTTCATTATTAATAATTCAATAATATTATTTACCATAAAATAATAATAATAGTAATTAAAAAATATCGTTATGTCTCACTTTAAACCATGAACATTCTTTCTCACACTCAAAACTTTGAAAATTAAATTAAAAAATAAATAAAAACGAAAACAAAAACAAAATAACATAGGAAAATTCACAAATAGATAAACAAATAGATAAATAGAAAAATAGATAAATAAAAGAAAGACAGAAAAACGAACGAAAAAACCTAAAAGATTGAAATGAAATGAAGGTGTCGATTATGGTGCAATCGGTAACAAAATTGTCCGAACACTAGCAAAAATTCCTATATAAAAAAAGTACACTTCATACGGTTTTGTTCTATAAATCCTTATCGAATCATATTCTTAGACTAAGAACAGGATTACAGCAAATGCCAGTGCATTAATTTGAGGGCAGAGAAGGCGATGTGCTAAAAATGAACACAAGCAGAACGCCACTAACAACACATGGAAAATCATTGCAGAGTATATAGAGACTCTATTTTCATATAGATGACCGTACTCACATGTGATAACGGACAATATCAGGTTTTATTGGATTCACCAAAATTGTATGCTATTTACAAATATCAGTCTACCGGAGTGCATGTAACAGGCTTATATACAGTGTATACTGGTATAAAGTATTTAAAATTCTTCAAACTTTATTTTCTATTTCTTATTTGAAAAATGAAATAAAATTCAAATGAAAGATAAATATTTAAAGGTACAAAGCAAAAAAAAAAAAAATGGTGTTTCACTCACACGAGTTTCTCTTACCCTGCATCGTAGTATAATATTGAAATACTGTAGTAGTAGATTGCATATTAAGTCTTAAGATCAATATCGTAATATAATAAAGTTCAATGTAACGTAAATGATGCAATTATGATCAATGCAGGTAATATGACCAACCCTCAATAATGTTATAAATTTCAGTGAAATTCGAAAGATGGCGCTTGAGTCTAGTCGCTCCAATTCAGAAGTACATAACTTAGTTTTGCGTTGCCCATTAACCTTGATCAAGTGCATGGGGTGACAGTCGTTGTATATTTGTTCTTAATTGCAATGACATTTTATAAATTAGTCTCTTGTAAGTTTGTTACTTTTCTAATTGAAACAACGTATCTGTAATTAGTGTTACACATAATATTTTAACTGTCTTAATATTTTTTCTAATTGTATGAATGAATTTCAATATCTGAGTTTAAAGACGGAAATACAAACGATTTTTAAATCCCATTATTGTTGAGAATGTGCATAATGGGCATATTAGCTGCATGTTTCGAAATTTAAACCACAAGGACGCTGTGTTCTCCCTTTTTTGGGGTCAAGTCCTATCTTCATTACTTATTTCTGGATGAGGCTAAACAAAATGACATTCTTCTACTTTGTGCAACTTCTAATACAACCCATGAGCTGCAGACTTTGGATAAATCCTTGTCTGGCCCATATCAGCAATTTTGGGAACAAGAAGTGCTTTTGTTTTTGGAACAAACTAACCGTGAAAACATTACAAAAGCTCGATTATAAATAATATTTTATCCAGTTTGGGACAAAGCTATGACATTGACATTTCCAACGTTAAAGGTGGCTTCGAAGGGACAGGTATATATCGTGCTAATACTATCCTATCTCTCCTTTCAATGAGATTACCGAGGAAACCCCAAGTTCTGTGTCTGAAAACCCAACAAAGAATAGTGCCAAAAGAGGAAAACAAATTTCTTTCTCAGAGACATCTTCTGAAAAACAGGTTTGTCATATTCCATGTCTCTCAAGTACTGCTGTCATTAAACCTGCAATGTACTATCGTGATCTAATTTTGAAAAAAAGACCCTTTTCCCAGGGCTTCACAAAGTAATACTGAATACACTCAAGCATCCCAACAGCGATATTAAATATATATATATATATATATATATATATATATATATATATATATATATATATATATATATACGAATAATAGTGGAAATAGTACTTGAGCAAATAAAAGTGATAAAGGTAGAGGGTTTAGTGGTATTTGCAAAAATAAAACGTTGTGGATATGAGATTACGTGTTGTGTGTCATAGGTATGTGCACAAGGAATGTGTAGGACTTACCAAGAAAGGTATGAAAGTTTTTACTTGCATAGATGTGATTTCAAAATAAATTAAAGGCATTTTTGACCGTAAAAAGTTTAAAATTGCTTGAAAAATTGCTAAAAATTGTTTAAAATTGTTGTTTTCTAAATTTTCTTCTTACTTATCTTTTACTTAGTTTTCGTAAAGTTTTAAAAATTAAATTTTGTTTTGTAATAATTGATGTGTTTTCATGCATTAAATATGAATATTTTCATTATATGTTATCTATGGGCATGTTACCTGCATCAACTACTCTTTAAAAAAAAAAAAAAAAAAAAAAAAAAATTCTTTGTGGTTTAAATCTCGATTATTGTAAATTTATATATGTATATATTCGAGTACTAAAAATAGTCCTGTGTTTTAAAGATTTTTTATTTAATTTTAAATCGATTACTACTATCGCTGAAAAATTTCTGTTCTTAACCCTCCGTCAGGCGCAATATTGAACCCGACAAGTTCGGGCGCAATGTGCTTCTCAGGCGCACAGAAAATAATCGCTAATTTATAAGCAATAATTTAATTTTTAGTATTCTACAAGTAATCAGTTATTACTATAGGAATATTTAGAAAAAAAATATATGAAATTTATTTAAAAAAAGAACTTATTTTATGTTTAGAAACCATTACAAGAAATTTTCAGATTTTGACTAATGTGTCTTATTATAAGTGTAACAAATGCAAAAATTTGATAAATTATAATAATTAATTTTAATTTTAGTATTCTAAAAGTAATCAGTTATTACTACAGAACTATTTAGAAAGAAAAAATATGAAGTTTATTAAAAGATAAAGAACACGTTTTATGTTTAGAAAACATTACAAGAAATTTTTAGATTTAGATTATTATCAGGTACAAAAATTTGGTAAAATTTATACAGTGTCGTGGAAAGTTCAGAAATCGATATTTACTTTGAGTTTAAGTTACACAGCAGAAGAAGGGCATTGACAAATAGCACAGCACGTTCCGCAGATCATATTAGCGTGAGTGAGGCAGATTGCATTGTGACATTTTTTACACTCGTAGTTTGTCATTCTTCTGAAGCCTGTTTCCGCTGTGCAGGTTGAGCATCTACGTCTTTTCCGAGTTTGAGATGTTGAGTCCTCTGAAATATCTTTTGTAGGTTGGTATTTTTTCAGTCTCATCTGAAGACTGGTAGGGATTCCAACAGTCTTCATACTTCTTCGACTTAGCTCTCCAAGTACCAGTTGGTGTGCTAGTGTTTTTAGGAACGACCTTCTGCGGCATGGTTCTAGTTGATTTCCAAGATAAATCACTTGCGAATTAATACCACTTATATTCAGCATTGTGAAAAATATGACCATTGGCCAGCGCTTGACATTTCGGCTCACGCTGTAAGTGGCGCACATTTGATCTGCAGTATCAACGCCACTTTTAGTAGAATTATAGAATGTGATCATCACTGGTTTATTTTGCTCTCCAGTTGTAGGATCGATTGCATTATCATCATGAAGCGAAGACACTAGAATTACGTTCTTGTTTGCTTTCGGTACATAGGACACTAATGTCTTCCCATCAAGAAAGCCAAACATACTAGTGTATTGTTTTCTTCCTTTAACAGAAACAAATTCATGTGGCAACTGTCTTTTATTTTTTCGCACAGTTCCAACATATGATAACCTCTTCATTTTTAAATCATCAATTAGATCCATATCTGTAAACCAATTATCAGCGGTAATATTGCGTCCAGACCCAAATAAAGGCTTAGCCATCCTTTTTACCACTTCACTTGGTTTGTTGCTCACACAGAATGGACCTTCAGGCTGTTTCCCAGCGTAGATTTCCATGTTGAGAGTATAAAACATCTTTGCATCCACAAGAGCAAAACATTTTATTCCATACTTGCTCGGTTTTGACGGTATATATTGCCGAAAGGGACACTTTCCTCGAAAACCTGGAAGCATTTCATCGATTGTGATGTTTTCCCCGACGCTATAGCTCTTCTGACAATTTTCTACAAATTTTTCGAACACTTCACGAATCGGAGCAAGACGATCGATTTTTTTTCGTTCTACTCTGGTAGTAAGATCATCAAAGCGGAGGCAGCGGATCAGAGTTTTGAACCGTTTAATATTCATCACAAGACTAAATTTTTCAACTCCATCACCATCTGTCCCCCAAAGTTCTTCCAAACTCTGACGATTTCCTCTGAGAGCTCCTGCTAGATACAACAAACCAATAAAAGCTCTTACTTCAATGACGTCTGTAGAAGTAATGTCCCTTTCTCTGGGAAATTTGGGCTTGATAGATTCTATATACTGATTTGTATATCTTACAATTGTATTCAAAATGTCATCAGTGAATAAATTATTCCAACAGTCAACGGCAGTTTTCGCATTCCTGGCGTTTCCTATAACACCAGGAAGGTGAGTTATAATATTGTGAGCTCTCTTACGCACAGTTCTTTTTGGCGGATTTTTCGCCCATTTGGAAGTTTTATCTTTTCCCCAAAAAAATTTGGACTCTGATTCTGGTTCATTTTCACCCTCAGTAACCTCACCATCTTGCTCTGTGTCTGAATTATCTTTACGCTCTTCTACTTCATCCAGAGAATCGATGTCACTCTCTTCACCCAAATCCTCGTTCACAGCTGGGTCGTCCTCGTCGACATCTTCTTCCAACAAACGCCTCACTTCTTCCAGATCCTCCGGTTTAGACAAATCGAAGAATTTGCGCGCCATTTCAGCGAAATTCTGGAAGATATCAAAGAAAATACATTCATAAACACATGTTCGGTCGCAATGCGCCTATGAGGCCGGGATGAAATATACACATATTTACGAAAAAATACGACAAATTTTACATGATATAGTTATGAAATGAATAACAGAAACAACTCTGATATTAAAAAACAGATATTACTAACCTTTGTATGTGCAACGAATTCGGGCGCAATGTGCCTCAGAGGCCAGAATTACGCTAACAGCTTTTCACGAAGCGCGCGAATGAACTAAACAGGTTGGCTTCACACATCCGGTAAAGATAGGCGACTACTAGGAGACACAGATTTCTACCCCTCCTGTGAGTGGAGGCGGGAATGAAAACATCAGAGGTGTGCCTGTCAGGCCAGTTGCGCCCGACGGAGGGTTAAGGTGGCAACATTACGTGCAGTTACCTTACTTTTTAAATAACCTAAAATAGTTTTAAAAACAGTTTTTGGTGGTATATAATTCTGTGTGATGGGGGATACCGTCTCCCTCAAACCCCCTTTAATTGTAGAGCTGGCATTTATTAAAGGGAAAAAAATCAAGTCTGTTCATAATTTGCCTCCAAACTTGCCAGTCTTGATCAATATTTTAACTGGTAAACTAATACGAAGTTCCAAATACCAGATTTCAGTTTTCTGCGGTTATTTGTTTTTATGTTATTTTGATGAAAATTACAAAATCAGATCAATCGGGAAAAAATGGACTTTCGTAATCAAGGAACATCAAAACGTGATATAATAAAAAAAATCAGAGTTGGAAAATAACTACAAAAATAATTTGTTTACAGTATGGGTATGAAAAATTAATTTTCACTGAGCACTGTTTGTCAGAATTGTAAAATGTAACAAAGCACTTCGATCAATGACATTCAATAAAAAAGAAATTTTGGCTCAATTTTGGACAGCCCTGAATGATGCGTATAGGCAATATGTGCTTTAAAAAGTATTGCGTTCTGAAATTTAGTCCTACACGGAAAAAAAAAAAAATATATATATATATATATATATATATCTAACACAAAATGAATTAGAATTCCAGCTATTTCTATGTAGATCCCCTAATATATCCATTTTTTTGGGTAGACCTGTAAACGAATCATAAATGGTTTCCATCTCACAATCTACACAAAACATGCTTTTATGCATATAGAAAAATTGCCTATAGATCTTAAAGCGTGCTTACCTACAATTTCTCCCATTGATGTAATATATTTAAGTTATCTTGGATGGCCCTGTTCACGAACCATTTGCATGATCTCTACGAAAATTTTATTGTAGCATCCATATGCGATACATATTTAGAATACTGAATTTGGATTTTCTGGTGTTTTTTCTTCTTGAGATATGCTGATAACAGACAGACACAAAGATCAACCGCTAAAAAACATGATGTTCGGATTCAGAGCACATCAGAACGTGTAAATGTAACAAAAACTTAATTTCGAAAACTTGACCCCAAAACAATACTTTCTCTACCATATGTGTAGGTAGGCAGAAGTGAAAAACATATAAATAAAAATAAAGCATGAGTAATCGTACGGAGGAGTTAAAGACCGCTTACCCAATTGTATTTCCTAAGTCGAGAAGCGTTTGAACGATATTCCGGTGTTAGAACGTCGGTTAGTGTTTCTAAATGAGTGAAACCAGAGTTTAACAAATGGTATGTTTTATCTCAAATGGGGAATTTTGATTGATAGTAGCTAGCAAAATCACAGATTATACATTAAGCAAACTAGAAAACGTCTGATTATATTGCGTACCCTTTATAGGACATTGCAAATCATTTTGAATATGTATATATTTGGGTATGCCAGTGTGTATTATTTATGTTTACAAAAGAAATTTCTAGAATTAAAAAGAATAATGGAAGTAGGATAGAGTTTACATTCGTGATAAAAATAGATTTAGTTTGTCCAGCTATTCTTGACAGAAGGTCGCTTCCTAAAAGGGGTGGCACGTGATAAGCATTATAATTTGTGACTTTTTTTAATATTACATATTCCTTGTTTAGTATCATGTTTAACATCTATATTATACATTTACTTATTTCAAAAAGATTAAATCATTAGTATCGGCACTGTTGTACAGTCGGTAACAAAAGTATCCGAACACTAGTGAAAATTCCTATGTAAAAAAAGTAGAGTTAACAGTAGAGTAGTATTCGACAAGGATTTATTTAATAAAACAGCATTAACTCTACTTTTTTATACAGGAATTATTGATAATCTTCGGATACCTTTGTTACCGACTGTACAAAATATTTTATGTCTTATTTGTAACTTTCAAAGTTTGCTGTAGACCTGTTGGATTATGAGTTAATTAACTCAATAAGCCAATAAGCCAATCTTGAACATTAATCGGATCTTAGTGAAAAAAAAAGCCTGATATATTTTAACAGAGATCAACAACAATGGAGCGCGGTTACTATTTTTAGGTATAATTATTTCTTTCTGGAAAGTTTATGAAGATGTCTAAAATCATATCTTTAAACTATTAAAGTTGCAAAAATCTTTAGCCAATTATTTTAACGATTAACTTCACATTAAATATTTAGCTATTAATTCCAGCAAATCTTTTTAATATATCTTTAACTATAAATTCCAGTGAATCTTTTTAATAAATTTTTAGCTACTAATTTCATTAAACAAAAAAATCGAATATCTGCTAAGCAGATTAATTATGAATTATATAATTCCAATTATTCTGATTTAAAATTAGAATAGCCAAACTTAATTTAAGAATAAGGCATAATCAAATATAAAATCAAATTCATCTATTAAAACCAAAAATTTGTTAAAGTATTAAAAATAAATAAAATAAATAAATAAAAATATATCTGGTAATCCACAGAAAACGTCTTCATTACTATTATATGATCTGCCATTCCTATGGCGTTTCAGAAAGGAAACAATATCTTGATTAATACAAGAATATAACATATGCAGAATAATAATTAAAATAAAATACTTGATTTTTTTTTTTTTTTTTTTTTTTTTTTAATTTTTCTGAAATATTAAACAATATGTCGAAAAATTTGTTAATGTAATATAATTAAGATTTAAGATCTAAAACAACAGCTTTTTATATTCAAATATAAAATAAATATATATTATTTGTCAAAAACTAAAACAAGAAATTTATTTTCAAAGATAAAAGATAGAAATTGTTTAGAAATTTGAAACATTACATTAATTTCAATTTTAACATAGCTTACTACTCCAAATATTTATTTATCATTTTATAATAGGTTTCATTTGCAAATTAATGTAATAATTTATTCTATAAAATGAAATGTCTAAATTATAACGAGTTTTATTAAAAAGGAAATGCAAAAATAGACTTAATTATAATTTTTAAAAAGCATGTAGAAGAGTTATATAAATAACATAATCCAAACCTTCATACAGTTACCTCTCCCTTTTATTCTTTTACCTGACTAGAGAAAGTGATGGAAACTTTATTGTCAGTCAAATTTTTCATATAAATTTTGCATTCATTTTACATGTCTACTAAGTACAAAAATAATTTTAAATACATTTGTCAGTGCAAGGGTGTTGGTTGGGACAGGATCTTCTTTTAACGATATCACCATAACGAAATATAAAAAAGACGTATTTAATTAAAGCAGGCACTGGGTAGAAAAGGATTTTCTATGTTTTCTTAAAATTCGAAAAAGTAGATGGGGGACCAAACGTTTAAAAACTGCTGAAATGATTTTTATTCAATTTTGAATATAAATCCCATTTTAAATATCCTTGCGCATGTTTCGTTCGTTACTACAGAAAACTTCGTTACTAAGCATTGAAATTAGGTGGATAATTCTCGGAAGTGCAGCCGACGTAAGGCCGATTGTCAGTGCTAGCCTTCTAGGTGCGAATAAAATGTCTTACGTAGAGGTCATTTTGATGAATTTTAGGCGGCAATCACATGCACCCCTTATATATATATATATTTCATGGTGATATAAAAATTTAATCTATGATATTTTTCAAATTTGCTACATTATAGTACTTTCATATGCTTCAGCGGATTTCTGGTGTGCAAGTTTTTTTTTTTTTTTTTTTTTTTTTTTTTTCCCATTGAATTTTAGTGAAAATCTGAATAAGTAATTAAGGTCGGTTGTCCTATTTGAATAAACGAAATCTATTCCTTAAAATTAGCTGTATAATTCTGCTTTTAGATGTGCATTATTATGTATTAGCTGGCTAGTACTAGGAAACTTATAAACGTTCTTAGTCGCCAATATTACGTCGTGGAAGTTGGTGTTTAAAAAGGTCTCTAACAGTTATCCTTAAATACGTTATGTGAACACTTTTTAGATTTATTTAAAACGTACCTGTTACCAATGTTATGTCTATTTTTTTGTATAACTTTCTGGGTATAACCTGTAGATAGTATCATGTAAAACTCAGGATGCCCTAAGAAGAATTGGGTTATGTCGTTATGTGGGATGTTCGTTATATCAGGAAACAATCTATGTAACTTAATAAGTTAGATTAATTTTATATCTACTGCCCAAAATCCATCCAAACAGATTTTTACACCCAATGGTTTTTAATTGAATTCGTACGTTTGATACAATTCAAATTTTGTTTTTATGCTTTTCAAGATGTATCAAAAGGAATTAAGAATGAAATTTCTTTAGAAATTAGATATACTAAAAATAATTTATTATATACTATTATTATTAATATACTATTATTATATATTATTATTATTATTATTATTATTATTATTATTATGCTTAGTATCAATATATACATATATATTCATTGTTAAAAGAAAATTACACGATCAATTTTAGATTTGAGAATTTTCTTTCACATAGAATTTTATATAGAATTATAATCTTCATTATAAAATTTTATTAATATTTAATAATTTTAAAACATTGATTTTTAAATCATTTTAATTAAAAAAATATATAAAAAATAATCTGGTGTGTCACTCACACGACTTTCTCTTACCCTAAAAATTAATACTATAAATGCAGGTTGGAGTTTAAGAGGTAAGATAACGAGTACTGCAATGCAAACCTATATTAAGCAATTCAAATGAGGCTTCGGAAGAGTTTTATATGATAATTAGTTCTGTGTGAGGGGGGCTACCGCCCCCCTCAACCCCCCGTTTCATTAATGCACCTACATTTCTATAGAATTTAATTCGGTTATTAAAAAATATTTCAGTTTTTAAAAAATAATTTATTTAAATTATTATTTAAAAAAAATATCTTTTATGATAATGCAGACGATTTCCATATTAGAGAAATAGTATAATAGCAAATATCCAAAAAAATCCATTTTATTCTCAATATTTAAAAAAAAAAAAAAAAAAAAAAAAAATACGATTTCTTTTCTAAGTTTTTTTTTTTTTTTTTTTTTCGTTAAAAGTAAAAACTAGTTGGCATAGGTGGACTCTGCTCAGTTCCCCATCATATTTATGTTCTCAGAAATTTTTAGTCCGAGACATATTATAATCATGTTAAAAGAAATGAATTTGACCAAAGCTTGATACAGTGACAGAATGAAATCCCCGCCTAATAGGCTATCCACCGTTCACTTAGATATAATTATCTTATTCTAATTTATTAATTTATTTTATCAGGGTCAATTCTGTTGTTTAGTTTTCATGCTACTATTTCCAATGCAATAAACATCAAAATTGATATTTATATGAAAAATTTACAATTTCGCTGTGTTGATAAAATCGTAAATTACGAATAATTTACAAAAATTTCCTAGTAGAATATTTGTATTCAATCATGTTCAAACAAATATCATAAACTTAATTTTGAAGTTGTCTAATGTATTTAGGATCCTCAAAATGGAAGTTTATGATCAATTTTGCCTTATTCTGACATGTTAAGTAAATCGTAAATTCCAAATAACTTACGAATTTTTTTTAAGTGGAAAAATCATAGTCTATGATATTCATGCCAGTATCCTAAATAATATTTCGAAAGTGGTTTGACATCTTTACGCTGATAATATCCCTCAAGATTGACGTTTATGTGAAATTTTGCTCTTTTCTGACATGTTAAGAAATTTGTAAATTTCCAATAACTTACGAAATCTTTACATTGGAAAATTCATAGTCATTAATATTCATGCCAGTGTCCTAAATAATATTTCAAAAGTAGCCTGACATCTTTACGATGAAAATATCTCTCAAAATTGACGTTTATGTGAAATTTTGCTCTATACTGCCATGTTAAGAAATTCGTAAATTTCCAGTAACTTGCGAAATTTTCAAAATAGCATATTTATAGTTACTGATGTTCATTCCGGCATCAAAACTGATATTTTAAAACTGGTCTGACATTTTTACAGTAAAAAGTTTCCATTTAATGCACGTTTAAGTGAATTTTTGTCCTATTCTCCCATGTTAAGAAAATCGTAAATTTCTAATAACTTACGAAGTTTTTAAAATCGAATGTTGCAAATGAATAGGGTTTTTGCCAGTGTCGAAAGTAATATTTAAAAACTGATCTGACCTCTCTGCGACAATTTGTTCTTGAGATATCGTGTACACAGACTAACAAACTAACGGACTGACCCACTAACAGACTAACAGACTTACAGACTAACAGACTAACAGACTAACAGATACCCTACAGACAGACACCATAAAAATTTTGTCATTTTCGGATTCCTCACACCTGAAAACGTGTAGAAAAGTCAAAAAACCGAGGTCGAAAATTTTCACGATTACCTAAGTTCCCCATACCTACAGTACGATGGGGAACTAAAAATCCATAACTTTGTTTTAAATTATCGCAGATCGATGGTTCAACCATTCGTTTTAAAGGCGAGGCTCCTGTATGCATAATTTTTTTTTCCCCAGTTAACTATCTCTATTACAAAAAATATATATTCGTTTCATTTGGTTTAGTGCAGTCTATAGACGTTAAACTCTACTTACCTGCAATTTCCCCCATAGACGTAATGTATTAGAATTCTCTTGATTGACCCTGTACACGAACCATTTGCTTGATCTTAACGAAAAGCTTACTGTAGCATCCGTATATGATACACATTTAGAATACCAAGTTTGAACTTTCTGCCATAATTTGTTTTTGAGATATGCTGATAACACACACACACACACACAGACACACACACAGACATACACACAGACCATTTGCTAAAAACATGATTTTCGTATTCAGGGGACCTCAAAACATGTAAATATAACAAAATATCGAATTCGAAAATTTGACCCAAAAACAATACTTTCTCTACCTTATGGGTAAGAGAAAGTAAATAATGCAAAAATATAACGTTTAAATTTGAAAATAATTCAAGAAATTATAATGAAGGTGTTCTTATGGATGAATCCTTTTCTCTGTTATAAATAATTACTTCTTAAACATAAAAAAAAAAAAAAAGAAAAAAAAATGCATTTAACATCAGTTTATTATTTATTGGTAATTTAATAATTTTAATCTATATTCGTAGCTAAATTATAACCCTTCTTTTTATTCTTCTTTTAACGCACTTATTAATAATGCATATGAAGGCGATTTATTTTTATCAGAAATAATCTTTTGGGATTTTTTTCTTTGAAACCTTCATCTAAATTAATTATGTATATATATATATATATATATATATATCCCTTTAAGATATATAAATCAAAAGAAATGCATGCATTTCTCAGGAATATAATTTTCTATTTGCAGAATACTTATTGCGGATGTAAGAAACTTTTCTGCAAATAAATGCAAATTAAGCTTATGAGACCCGGGATGCAATGAGGAGAAATAAGGGTATAAGCAAGCAGTAATTAATTTATTGAAAAGAACACATAATTAATAGGTTGAAAAATATTTTTGAATACTTTTAATTATCTGTTATTTACATTTATATATATAAAAAATGTGATTGCAAAATGAAGAAATATATGAAAGTATCTTTAAATGATGAAAAAAAAAAGTTTTATCTGACATATAAACTTAAATAAATTGGAATTTTAGTGAGTTACTTTACTTAAAATTTTGTTCATTCATAACATTTAAGTTTAACCATATATATATATAAAGATAAATGATGTAATGAAAGTGAAAGGTAACAAACAACAAGAAAACTTATCAAACAATGTTAATACACATGAAAATTAGTTAAAGTTAAACACTATTTAAGCCAGAAAATATAATTATGATGTGCCAATCTCTTCAGCAGGTGGGAACACAGCTGTTAAAAACTATGTAGTAGGGGAAAGTTGGACAAAACGGGATACCATTCTTGTTTTTCTTTACTACGGAAAATATATTGAAGAAAACCACACATTTTATTTTTTTATTACTACAACATTTATTGAAGCACACAAAAAACATATTTCTAACTAATTTTAATGACTGTGAAATAGTAAAAAAAATTATTTACCAAACTCTTACACATCCCGTTTTAGCATACCTGGGTTGGATAAAACGGGATAGGGATTACAATGTTTAATTTTTTGTGTAAAACTAACTGAAAAGCATAATTAACTGGCAAAAACCTGTAAAGCAAAATTTCTGCTTGAAAGAACAACGCCTTCAGTAACCAGAGACTTGAAATAAGAGTTTTTTTATGTTATTATTTACAAAATGGAAAGACCTTTTATTTTGGCCTATAGCAGAACAAAAGTCGCATATAAAGGTGTCGTCCTCTTCGTCGGCATTAGAATACGCTTCGTGAGCCCATTCTTGGTATCCAGAACATTGGATCCAACCTTCACCAGCCTTAGAGTCGACGTACAGTGCATTACAAAATATGCAGGTTTCTCCTCCCTCTGTTTCATTTTCAGACGATGACGACATGAATTCTTGGCTGCTTGGTGAAGGTTTATTAAACTTTTCTATGTTTTGACTTTTAACATCAGGATTAGGCTTTCCTTTGGAATCTTTTGTAGGCCTACTTTTAGGTTTGATTGGACCTGGTAGCTCTTTTTCATCCCCTTTTCCCTTTCCTTTACATACAAACTTCTCTTTTGAAATTTTTAAGAGGGATTTCTTAGCAGCCTTTTCTTCAATTTTCTTGGTTCTTTCTTGTAGTTAATCGTCCTTTCTTTTTCTTCCATTTCTAACTTATTCCTATATGGAGATGATGCTATTACTACAGTTTTCTTCTTTCCCTTATCATCCTTTTTTTCTGGGCGAGGACTTTTTACTTGAGGTACAGGCAGAACAAACTTTGGAGAGATGGAAAATGGTAGCTTAGATCAATAACAAGAGAGTTCTAATCCTTTCTTCCCTGAGGATGTTGCAGGTTGGTCTGGACATAGGCTGTCTCCTGACAAGTTTGTTGGTTGGTCTATTTCCACGATGTCCCTTGAAGAAGTTGAAGGTTGCTCTTGGTCTTTGCTCATATCAGTCTGGTGCCCAACGCCTGGAGGTTCTTGCTGGAGGTCTGACGTAGGGTTGTCTGTGGTGACAGAGGGTGCAAACAAGTGATCTGGGAAGACGTCAGGATTGTAAGGACTTATGCCAGTTTTTCTAAACCCTTTAACGGCAGTTTCTGCAACAGCTGCCCGTGAATAGGCTGCGTTGAACAGTTTTGCAACTTCGTAAATTGTGACGCACCTACCTGGATGGTTAAACAGCCAATTTGAACTTCTTGTTCATAATACGTGCTCAGTGAAGCCATGAAACTGACATCCAGGGGCTGAAGGCGATGAGTTGTATGTTGGGGGAAGGTTAGGATGGTTACATTATTTTCTCTTGCCAAATTTACAAGTTACAAATATTTGGTGTGACTGTTGTGTCCATCAAGTAGCAACGGCACTAGCTTCTCATGGGCAGGGTTGGAAAATTCTACGATTTTTTTAAACCAAACAATGAAGGTCTCCTTCGTGATCCAGCCTTTCTTGTGATATACTGCAAATGATACTGGAAAAGCATCATCCATGAGTCGTGGGTTTTCCTTCACTCGAGGAAATACAAACATAAGAGTGACGAGTATACGGCATAAAAAAAAAAAATGTATCCCGTTTTATCCAACTCATAAGTGTCCCGTTTTATCCAACTCCGACACTTTTCAAAACAAACATGGCTGATGCCTAAACGTGAAAGGAAAATTAGATAGATTACACATGAGAATGTTCGTTAATAAATGCTTAATCAAATGTAATACTCACTGGAATTGTATTCAAATATATGTAGGCAGTATAATCTAGAAAACAACGCATGCAAATGTAAAAAGTTCCAAGAAATCAGAGTAAAAAAGTTCTAAGAGCTACAAATTTCCATCAACTAGTGGTCTGGAGGCGGGACGAACTGAGAATGGTGTAATGACGGCCGAGAACAAGTTTCTGTCGTCGTCCGCTCGATAGCAGTACTAGACAGGTCCCTAGGCGACGTATCCCGTTTTGTCAGACTATCCCGTTTTATCCAACTTTCCCCTACTAGCAGGTTTCAAAATATATGTAGGCTAGCATACTCCAAATGTAATTCAAACAGAATTCAAACTGAATAGTACTGAAAAACTTAAAATAGTAAAAACAGTATTTCTATTTCTTGAAAATTAAATTTTGAAAAACAAAAATATTTCTATTTATTAAATCTGAACATTTAAAATCATAAGTTACAGCCAACAAAAAACGAAAAAGCTGTAAAAAATAAGGCTCAAATATATAAATTCACTTAAAAAGAGGAAAAACTCACCACCTGCAAGAAACAACAGCAAAATCCATCCTAGCTCAAAAACTTTTGAAATTTTCACTCCATATCCATAGATGTCCACAAAACTTTCCAGGTCTGGCGAAACAAAATAACGCCAAACATCAGCAAATGGTCTTCCAAAAAGGCTTTGAACCATACGCATCAAACTGGACACCTATATGGATCACCGATCATAAAAGCAGAAGCTGCGGCGCTGACACTAAAAATTCAAATTACTTGTATATTGGAAAATAAAACTTAAAGGATACAAATTTTTATAATACAATAAAGCTTGGAAAACATAAACCTGTTTATCAAAATTGAATTTCAAATTGCATAATCTTTTGATTCTTAAAATATGGTTGATAACAATATTTATGTAAATTTTATGACTCGGATTAGAATACCAATGCGGCATACAGTTAGTAATGAAGTTAAAGTTTTTTCTTTTGACAAATAAATCAGTATATAAATTATTATTTTTTAAAACAAATGAAATATCCAATAAATCAGCTTCAAAATTATTATTGTTGGCTTTATTTAATTTTAAACTATCTGGATAAATTACACTTGAAAATTTATCAAAATCAATATTAAAAATAATTAAATCATCGATATATCGATAAGCATGTAAACAGATATTATGAGTTACAGTGAACTGATACTCAAAGAAAAATAAGAAACAATTAGCCGCACTGGAAGAGTAATTAGTTCCCATGCCAATGCCATGAGATTGTTTGAAAATTTCATTATGAAAAAAAGATGTAGTTATTATTTAAACAAAAATTACACAGACTAAGAAAAAAAATCTCGAGGGATATCCAATTCATCTTCAATATAAAAAAATGTCAAAAATATTTATAATGATATTATAGAGGTCATTTATAGGAATATTACTGAACAGGTTTTCAAAATCATAAGTTTGAATAGATGAAGGTTTAAAAGTAATTTTATTAATTAAATCAAAACTATTATCAATAGACCAAAAATAACCAGAGTTTGTATATTTAAATTTTAAAAAATCATAATTTTTTTTCAACAAAAATTGCAATTTAATATTAAAATTTTTACCAATACTATTGGTTGTACAACAAATAAATCTAAATTTAACAGGATTTTTATGAAACTTAGGTGTCAAAAATAAAAAGGGGATATTACTTTCATTTAAGACCTTTATATTATACGAAAAAATCGATTTAATCTGTTTAGAAAAAGCTGTAAAACATTTTTTTTAACAATCGTAGATTTCAAATTTAATTTTGTGTAGTAAAAATCATTATTGATTCATCTAAAGTTCTTTCAAAATAAAATTTCTTTCAAATTATACCATAATAACTAGCAGCTTTATCAACAGGAACCAATATAAAATATTTTTAAAAAAATTCTAAGTATTCATTATCTTCCTTATAAAATTTCTGATAACTATAACTAACACAATTTAAACTTCCACTTAAAAAATTATCAAAATAAGTAATAAGATTATATTTCCATTCATGAAAAGCTTCTATGAGTGTATTGTATTTATAACAAATTTTTTAAATAAAACTATTAATATCTTTCAAAAAAACTTCCTTGACATTTGATTTTTTAAGTTTTTTATTTAATCTAAATTTAGTACCCAGATTCATCAAAAACCTTATATTATCATTTTTTATTATATTAAGATTACCAGTTATAACATAATTATAATTATTATCAATATAAGAGTAAAAACATCACTATTACATATACAAATATTCGTACTGGAAGGAACAACTGATAAAGCAAATTCTTTATAATTAAAAATGGATTTATATTATGTTTTAAATGAATTTTTACTGTTTCTTTCTTGCAAAAATCATTTGATAACTTGAAATTGAATAAAGCTATTTTTAAAAATAATTTCTTTTTTCCAGTAAAAAATATAAATATTTTAACTGCTTTTAAATATAATAAACCATTCAGTAAAAATATTTTTAATTATAGAGAATTTGCTTTATCCAGATAGTTTAAAATTATATAAAGACAACAATAATAATTTTGAAGCTCATTTTTTGGATATTTCATTTGTTTTAAAAAAATAATAATTTATATACTGATTTATTTGACAAAAGAAAAAACTTTAACTTCATTACTAACTGTATGCCGCATTGGTATTCTAATCTGAGTCAAAAAATTTACATAAATATTGTTATCAACCATATTTTAAGAATCAAAAGATTATGCAATTTGAAATTCAATTTTGGTAAACAGGTTTAAAATTTTCAAGCTTTATTATATTATAAAAATTTGTATCCTTTAAGTTTTATTTTCCATTATACAAGTAATCTGAATTTTTAGTGTCAGCGCCGCAGCTTCTGCTTTTATGATCGGTGATCCATATAGGTGTCCAGTTTGATGCATATGGTTCAAAGCCTTTTTGGAAGACCATTTGCTGATGTTTGGAGTTATTTTGTTTCGCCAGACCTGGAAAGTTTTGTGGACATCTATGGATATGGAGTGAAAATTTCAAAAGTTTTTGAGCTAGGATGGATTTTGCTGTTGTTTCTTGCAGGTGGTTGGTTGGTTGGTTGTAGGATTTAAGGCCGATTGACTCCTGATGTGTCCTAGGCCTACAGGAGGAATGCCCTCCGTGGGGGTCTTTCTAAGGGGTCCTAGCCCGTATTTACGCGAGTTTCGGAGGAAACCACGGAAAACTCCGAACGGCTAGGTCGATGAGCGCGACCTGGGATCGAACCCGGCACCTCCCATCTCTTGCAGGTGGTGAGTTTTTCATCTTTTTATAGCAGGTTCGAGTGGGGGTATGTGCGGCCAGCATTTTCATATAAAAAATTTTTCATATAGGGAATTTATATATTTGAGCTTTATTTTTTACAGCTTTTTCGTTTTTTGTTGGCTGTAACTTATGATTTTAAATGTTTAGATTTAATAAATAGAAATATTTTTGGTTTTCAAAACTTAATTTTCCAGAAATAAAAATACTGTTTTTACTATTTTAAGTTTTTCAGTACTATTCAGTTTGAATTCTGTTTGAATTACATTTGGAGTATGCTAGCCTACATATCTTTTAAAACCTGCTAGTACTACGTAGTTTTTAACAGCTGTGTTCCCACCTGCTGAAGAGATTGGCACAGCATAATTAAATTTTTCTGGCTTAAATAGTGTTTCCCTTTAAATAATTTTCATGTTTATTAACATTGTTTGATAAGTTTTCTTGTTGTTTGTTACATTTCACTTTCATTACATCATTTATCTTTATTTAAATATATAATTTTTGTATACAAGTTTGTGCTGCTTTGAGCGCCTTTTCTATAGAAATTAATTCTTGTCATTTATTTTGAATTCATATATATATATATATATATATATATATATTAATTATAATCACTAAGTGATTTTCATTTAAATTATTACATTTAAATATATTTCAAAACTTTATCGTATTTTTCCTCTCTAAATAGTTTTCCTACCAACACACTGATAATGAAAGACATATATATATATATATATATATATATAACTATCTCATTATATATAAATACACATGATAATATGAAAAAAAATACATATGAGCACTATTATCATTGTAATTCATATTCTTACTAATATTCTTTATATTATTATTTTAACTTGCGTACATATGACTCATACTGTATATATTAAGTAGCATAATCAAATAATATTATGACACATAAACTACTTTAATGAATTATTGTTAAAACGACTTATAGCTACGATTTATAGCATTGTCGATTTTTAACTATCGTGAATTATTGTATAATTAAATCCAATTTTTACGGCTTAAAATTAACTATATACACCTGCCAACATTCTTATTAAGAATCGGAAGATTTTTAGTACGCTCCCCTTTTTCTACACCAATTTATTTTAAGATTAATTATATATAAATGTAGTTACGATTAAATAAGTATAAAATTACTCTAAAAAATACTGTTGTGGAAAAAAAAATAAATAAATAACAGGTACTAAAAATTTTCCGTTTATTAAAGAGATGGTTGACGTGTATGAATATATGAATTTTACTCGTAAATTATAGTTATTTCTGTTATAAAACATATTTTTAATATATATATATATATATATATATATATATATATATATATATATCTTTATATATATATTTCTTTTGTGCGTGTGTATGTCACTGAACTCCTCCTAAACGGCTGGACTGAGTTTAATGAAATTTTTTGTGTGTCTTCAGGTGGATTCGAGAATGGTTTAGATTTACAAATGAAAGTTGTAACTTAATTAGTTCTTTCTTAATTAATTTTTAACCAACTCTTATAACAACTTTTCCACCTAGATGGCGTGAGTTGTCGTAAACACGATGTCAGAATTTATTTAATGTTGAAATGAATAATATTATAGTTTTAAAAAATTAAAGAACACGCTTTTATAGAAATGTGAACTAAAAAACACGAAATATCTATCTTAGTATTAAAATTCAGGGTAAGAGAAAATCGTGTGAGTGACACACCGTAATATTTACATACATTTAAATCTCTAATTAAAATAACTTAGAATTAACAAAAAACATTTTTAAAAAATCTCCCCTAACGGGGATCGAACGCTGGTCCTTTATATTCGTAGCGCGGCGCCTTACCTCGACGCCGCATTGTTCACGTAGGGAATGTATTTTTTTTTACAATATAAATTTTTTGTTTGCTCTCAGAGAAGTTACAAACAAACATACATACATACATACATACATACAGGTGAAGCTAATAAAAGCGTGTTAAAAATGAATTTTTAACCGTATCTTACGAAGTGTTTAAAATATTTTTTCAAAATTAATATTTTTAGAATCGTAACCGTATCTTACGAAGTGTTTAAAATATTTTTTTCAAAGTTAATATTTTAGAATCGTAAACACGATGTCAGAATTTATTTAATGTTGAAATGAAAAATGAATTTTTAACCGTAAGTTTTTAAAATATTTTTCAACGTTAATATTGTTAAAATGTTAAAATTAGTTAAAATGGTATATTCTTTTAAAAAATTCGTCAATATCCGACGGAGTTATTTTATGTTAAAATGAAAAATGAATTTTTAGGCCATTATTATTTGTGCAGATGGAAAATGTACTAAAAGTTTTCCGAAAAATTTCACGATCACAAATGTTGTCGGATATCCAATATATCGTCGAAGAATTCCCGATAATGGCGGACAATCTTATCATCTATGGCGGTCATCTATGTCAACAACATAGATATTGACATTGATAACCGATGGGTGGTCCCATATTCGCCTCTGCTGAGCAAAACATTCAATGCTCATATTGATGTTCAGTTCTGCAGTTCAGTGAAGAGCATCAAATACATTTGCAAGTATGTGAATAAAGGCAGTGATATGGCTGTATTTCGAGTTGAAAATACCAATGTGAATGCTCCTCTGGTGAATAACAACGATGAAATAACACTTTACCAAACTGGCCGGTACGTGAGCTCCAATGAAGCTGTTTGGCGTATCTTTGGTTTCCCAATTCATGAACGGGATCCAGCAGTTCTTCATTTAGCCGTCCATCTTGAAAATGGTCAGCGCGTATATTTCACGAGCAAGACAGCGATTGATCGTGCTATAAATCCACCAAACACTACACTCACCGAATTTTTTAAATTGTGTAATCGTGCGGATGCTTTTGGTGCTTTTGCACTGACATTACTCTATTTAGAAGTACCACGCTATTTCACATGGGCTCCAACAAAAAAATGGATGCCCCGCAAGCAAGGCACGCTGATTGATGCATGTCCCGGTTTATTCAAATCAAACACCTTGGAACGAGTATTTACGGCCAATCCAAGGCAGACTGAGTGTTTTTATCTTCGACTGTTATTGGTTAATGTCATCGGCTCTTTGTCATTTCAAGATTTACGTAAAGTGAATGGACACCAGTATCCTACGTATAAAGATGCATGCCTTGCACTCGGCTTGCTGGAAGACGACAACCAGTGGGAGTGTATGCTTGCTGAAGTAGGACTGAACTGTACAGCAAAACAAATTCGTCTACTATTCGCTATTGTGTTGACTACATGTTTCCCGGCCCGAGCAGAGACATTATGGGATAATCACAAAGATTCAATGACTGATGATATATTGCATCAACATCGTTCACGGTGCAACGATCTAACGATAGTATTCAGTGACGCTATGTACAATGAAGCATTGATTGCTATTGAAGATCTTTGCATTATCATTGCCAACTTACCACTCAGTCATTTCGGTATGCATTCCACAAATCGAAATGCACCTGATTTAATAAACACTGAATTGAATCGTGAACTACAATACAATACTGTAGAAATGGCAGCGATTGTTGCTCGCAATGTCCCACTAATGAATGCAGAACAAAGAACCATTTACGACCGCATCATGCTCGCAATTTTGGCAGGACAAGGTGGATTTTTTTTTTGGGGGGTGCACCAGGTGGAACTGGCAAAACATTCCTTATTTCGCTAATTCTCGCCGAAATACGAACAAATAATGGCATCGCATTGGCTGTTGCTTCATCTGGCATTGCGGAAACTTTATTGGATGGATGCAGAACAGCTCATTCATTATTTAAACTGCCACTAAATATTCAAACTAACCCAGACGCAGTGTGCAACATAAAAAAACAATCGTCCATGGCCACAGTGCTGAAATAGTGTAAAATTCTTATCTGGGATGAAAAGCTTCAAGATCCATCCGCTGAAACATTCTCAAAACAATTGTTAGATATCGGCGATGGAAAAGTTACTACTGATGAAACTGGATGCATAAAATTACCGACCGATTTCTGCACAATCATTGATTCTCAAGATGCTCTTATTGACCAGATATTTCCCGATGTACACAGACGATACACAAATCATGAGTGGCTGGCAGAAAGAGCAATTTTAGCAGCAAAAAATGTGGACGTCTACGAACCGAATCTCAAGATACAACATTTGTTACCAGGAGACTTGGTGTCATACAAATCTAATGATACAGTTTGCGATGCCACCGAAGCTGTAAATTATCCAACAAAGTTTTTAAACTCATTGGATTTACCAGGCATGCCACCGCATATTTTACAACTGAAGGTTGGATCTCCGGTTATTTTGCTTCGTAATTTGAACCCACCACGGTTGTGCAACGGCTCGCGATTAGTCATAAAAAAATTAATGAAAAATGTTATCGAAGCCATCATTTTAAATGACAAATTCCGAGGTGAAAAAATATTACTACTGCGAATTCCTATTATACCCACAGATGTGCCAATTCAATTTAAACGCCCTCAATTTCCAATTAGATTGGCATTTGCAATGACTATCAATACGTCTCAGGGCCAAACGATGTCTGTCTGTGGCTTAGATTGGAGCACATCATGTTTTTCACACGGACAATTATACGTGGCTCTCGAGTGGGCAAACCATCCAGTTTGTTTGTATTGGCGAAAGATGGGATAACAAAAATATTGTACACTCTGTTGCATTAAGGGAATGATATTGTTTTTTAGTAATATTGTTATAAGTAGCGATATGTATATAATTTTAAAGAATCAATTTTAATAAATTAAAAAAAAATAAATGATTGGTGTTTTCTTATTTTTATATTCTTTCACCGTTCACAGCGCTCCATACATCTTCCACTTATATACCACATCCTAACACACTTACAATAAGTTAGTTATTTTTTTCTAGCAAAATATTCTCTAGAAATAATTTATATGACAAAACAGCGTTTGTCGGGTCAGCTAGTATATATATATATATACATTTCATTTTTTTTCTGGATCGAAATATTGTTATTTACATCGGAGCAGTATGTAAATTTACTGTAAAACTATTTGAAGCCCAATTTCTTCCTCTGTTTGTATAGAAAAGGGTGGTTAAATTCAACGTTGTGCTATTCACGTCCCCCTATAATAGAAACAAATTGGTGGAATTTCAGAAAAAATGATATCTACTCTTCTCAGAAAACACGCTTAAGATATAAAATAATATAAAATAAAATGCAAACTAAAGGATGCTTTTACGATTAAAAAATACATAAAAAAAGAAAAGAAAAATGTAAAAGGATGGCAGGAATGCGTAAGTTTAAACATTTAATTAACATTTTTTTTCCACATGTATATTCCACTTATATTTACAATTTTATCCATGCTAATAAACAATTTTTCAAATATTCTATTTTGTTCGTCCTTTGAATGCATTAAATTTTGTTTTAAATGCAGTTTTGTAAAAGGTAATTTAAAATAGTATAGATTAACTAGCTTAAAAAAATCTTGAAAGTCAATAAACAATAACTGATATATTTTTTTCATTACTTTTAATTTCTGTGTATTCACAAGCACATTTTAATTTATTTTAATTTATTTATTTATTTTTTGCTTTCTAATGGATTAGAAGTATTGATGTGAAGTAAAATAAAATAACTTTTCGAACATGATTTTTATGATATTCCCTTTTGGGAAAATAAATGTTTTATGACTAAGAGTAAATGCATTTCTTCTCTTGTTATCGATATAGAAACTACTTTTTGATTAGTGAGAAAATTACGTTTCACAGATAATATTTTATTGATTCATTCTTTTCATATTTATTTTTTAAGGGATTTTTTTTTTTTTTTTTTTTTTTTTTTTTTTGTAAATAAAGAATGTTTTAACTAAAGGTTTTATTATTATTATTATTATTATTATACCTTGCTTTCTAAAAAAATATTTATTTATTTAATTTATTTATTTTTGTTTGCTTGTCCAGAGCGCTTTTCAGAAAAGTTTAATTATATATTATAGTCTGAAACCAATGAGATTATATATATAAAACTTACCATATACAGGCTTGAAACTGATACCACTATTGGTGATACAGAACTCATACCACTATTGACCATACAAAATTCTCTACTTCTTAAACCAACGGTTTTATACGTAGAGAAAGTTTATTAAACAGGGTGGGTACAAGCCACATTTTTTCCCTGGTTCTTTCAGCATTTTTAATTGCAAGTTTGCAAGATTAATAAGGCAAAAAAAATATCATATAGTTATACTGGTGCAAGAATCAGGGAGAAAAGGCGGGACTGTAGCAGCGTTCCCAACTTTTATTATTTATTCAGGAGTGATTTTAGCCCCGCCTCTTTATCATACCAGAAATTTTGAAAAATGATTTTCTTTTTATTTAATCGTTGTCACGTATTAAACAGAAATAATCTACAAACTTTCTGGTGCAAAAAGAAGGCGAGGTTAAAAATGTTCGTGAATAAATTATAAAAGTTGGGAACTCAGGACTGTAGTCACCCCTTTTAAATTTTATCACATAAAATACAGAGTGGTTACAGACCCGCCTTTTTTCCCTGATTCAACGTAATAATCACATTTATACCAATATATTTATTTGATAATATTTTATTAATCGTGGAATCTTAGTATTAAAAATTTCGAAAAAAAGTACTGGGGAATCAAGGGGAAAATGTAGCATGAGACCATCCTGAAGTGATTTATTTACCTTTTGCCATCTCTAAAGCTATAAAGAGTGTTGTTAAATTTAGAAACTCATTTGTTCAATGATAGTGGCTAGGCAACATTTACAGTTAAAATTTAGTGGTGAATATAGAATAAAATGTCCCTAAATTTCGTGCTACCAGATGAGTGAAATTAAATAAGACAGGCAAAGGGTTAAATATCGGTATGAGTTCTGAGACAGTGGTCCATCCCTGAGAAATTGTAAATGCTATATATATACTAGCTGTTTCTAAGGTCATGGAACGAAATTTCAGGGATGAAAGAGAACATCATAAGGATTCATTATTGTATACGGACACATAGCAGTAAACGCCATCTGGATGAACTGAATGTTTTGGGTTATTTTTTAACAATACATCCAGATAACTCCGCCCACTGTGTAAATTTTAAAATCTTGTATGTTTCATTCTTCCGAAAACTCATACAAACTATTTGTATTAATGCAATCAGTGATGTAAAATACATCGCTATAAAACAGAAATATTACTACGCATATTTATTTATATAAATATTAGCATGTAGAAACGTTTTTTGTTCAAATGCAACGTTCTAGAGCCACGCCTATATCTATTGCATTGTTAAAAACAATAAAAAACATCCAGTTCTTAAAGGGGCAAAATGGCTTTTGCAGCCATGGGTTGCATTACAATTCTGAATGCTTGTGATGTTTTCTACCTCTTCTGCAACCCGTAATACGATCTTAGAAACAACCTGTAATACATTTCTAGCACGTATTCTTTCACCACTCAACAGAGGGTGTGCCATCTGATGCCCTCCGGAGAATGAGATGTGAGTGAGAGTCTGTGTTGCCAAATTGGCGATTTTTTTTTTTTTTTATTCAACTCTCACCAATAATTTTGAGAAGTAATGTTTGATATATATGATAGACAATTAATCGTCGAAGTGATTAGGAAACCGTTACAAATAAAATTCCGTGGTGGGTATTGAATATATATATATTAAAAAAAAAAAAAATCCAATATTTTGCCACTGACGAGAGTTATTTCAGTGTCTGTGAGTGGAGCGAGGAAAAACCAATATTTTCATAGGTAGTTCTGGTTTTAGCACGGAGAGCACCAAATCACGAGTTACAGCAACGGGTGGCTCATACCATCGATTTTTATAATTCTATACCACGCGAAGATGTTTAATTTTGCTCGAAAATGTATTGCGCAATTTGTTATGAAATTAGCCATAGCCATGAAATTAGCCACATTCTGTTACCTAATGTCTATGTTTAATTCATCTATTTAGTGCAACATCTGTATTGTATAACATGTCCAGTCATCATTAGATATGTTATCATACAGAAGTTCTTCTCTTCATTTGAACCCACCACTAGACCACACCCAAGTGCAACATCCGTATTGTATGTCTTGTCTAGTCGTCGACATAACCATAATTTCAATATTTTAAAATAAATAATCTGGTGTGTCACTCACACGACTTTCTCTTACCCTGAAATTTAATACTATAAATACAGGTTGGAGATTAAGAGGTAAGATAACGATGGTATGTAAACCTATGTTAAGCAATTCAAATTAGGCTTCGGAAGAGTCTTATACGATAATTAATTCTGCGTGAAGGGGGCTACCGCCCCCTCAACCCCCCGTTTCATTAATGCACTTAGTTTTATAGATAATTTAATTCGGTTATTAAAAAATAATTCTGTTTTTTAAAAATAATTTATTAAATTTATTATTTAAAAAAATTATGTTTTATGATAATGCAGACGATTTCCATATTAAAAAAGTAGTATAACACTAAATATCCGAAAAAAGTCCATTTTAATCTCAAAAAAAAAAAAAAATAAATAAAAAAAAAAAAAAAAAATACGATTTCTTTTTCTAAGTTTTTTTTTCTTTAAAAGTAAAAAAAATCGATAACTTTGTTTTAAATCACCGCAGATCGGTTATCGGGAATGTCCGATAGTGAACTTGAATAACATATATCAGTTTCAAGAAATTCCATAAATATTTACGGCAGTTAGAGCGTGGACAGGCAGGCGGACAGACAGACAGACAGACAAACCGAAGTCATAATACTTTTCAACCTTGTTGGTAAGTGTTAAAAATATTAGAAAGTGTTAAAAACGCTTAACGTAAACGAAAGTACATATCTAGCAATTTTTTTTAATACCTCTTAATTTATATGGATATTTTTGTGCAACCCTGTAAATATAATGCTAAACATGCTATATTGTATGCAAATCATTCTTTTGTGCATATAAATAACATATTTCAATTCCTTAAAATTTGTGGAAACTAAAGTTATTAAAATTTGATTTATAGAAATATCTCTCATAAAAACGCAATGCTTTGGAATATTTTTAAGTGTCTCTGTACATAAATCAGTAGTGGTATTTCCTCCATTTTATACAGGAAACATCCAATAGGGAATCTGAATAACACATTTCAATTTAATTGAGAAATGTCTACAGTAAAGGTAAGAAAATATGGTTTATAGAAATACCTCTCATAGGACATAATGCTTTGAAATACTTTCGGGTGTACCTGTACACAAACCAGTAGAGGTACAAACTCCATTTTCAATAGGGAACATCAGATCGTAAAATTGAATAAGATATATCAGTTTCAAGAAATTCCATAAATATTTACGGGAGTTAGAGCTCGGACAGACAGACAGGCAGACAGACAGACGGACAGGCAGATACACAAAACTGAAATCATATTCACACTTAAAAAATGTTAGAAAGTGTTAAAAACGCTTAACGTAAACGAAAGTACAATTCTTGCAATTGTTTATTAATAGCTCTTAATGTAACTGGATATTTTTGTGTCACCCTGTAAATCTAATGCTAATCATGCTGTACTCTGTGTAAAGCATTCTTTTGTGCATATAAATAACATACTTCAATTTCCAAAAACTTCGTGGAAAGTAAAGTTATTAAAATTTTATTTGTAGAAATATCTCTCATAGAACGCAATGCTTTGGAATAATTTTGAGTATCCCTGTACATAAACCGATGGTGGTAATTCCTCCATTTTAAACAGGAAACATCCAATAGTGAACTTGAATAACATATTTCAATTTCATTCAGATATGTCTACACTAAAGGTATTAAAATATCGTTTATAGAAATACCTCTCATAGAGCACAAT
Source organism: Salticus scenicus (assembly GCA_963930645.1). NCBI lineage: Eukaryota > Metazoa > Arthropoda > Arachnida > Araneae > Salticidae > Salticus > Salticus scenicus. Next base: position 205,301,349 of record OZ005650.1, on the reverse strand, counting down.
GCTTTGAAATACTTTCGGGTATCCCTGTACACAAACTAGTGAAGGCATAAACTCCATTTTCAATAGGGAACGTCCGATAGTGAACTTGAATAACATATATCAGTTTCAAGAAATTCCATAAACATTTACGGGAGTTAGAGCGCGGACAGGCAGACGGACAGACAGACAGACAGACAAACCGATGTCATAAATAGTTTTCAACCTTGTTGGAAAGTGTTAAAAATATTAGGAAATGTTAAAAACGCTTAAAGTAAACGAAGTACTTATCTAGCAATTTTTTTATTAATAGCTCTTAATTTATCTGGATATTTTTGTGCCACCCTGTAAATATAATGCTAAACATGCTATATTGTATGCAAAGCATTCTTTTGTGCATATAAATAACATATTTCAATTCCTTAAAATTTGTGGAAACTAAAGTTATTAAAATTTGATTTATAGAAATATCTCTCATAGAACGCAATGCTTTGGAATACTTTTGAGTGTCCCTGTGTATAACCTGATGGTGGTATTCCCTCCATTTTATACAGGAGACATCCAATAGTGAACTTGAATAACATATTTCAATTTCATTAAGATATGTCTACAGAGAAGATATTAAAATATGATTTATAGACATACCTCTCATAGAACACAATGCTTTGAAATATTTCGTGTATCCCTGTACACAAACCAGTAGAGGTACCAACTCTATTTTCAAAAGATAACGTGTGATAGTGAACTTAAATAACATATTTCAATTTCATTAAGATATGTCTAGAGTAAAGGTATAAAAATATGGTTTATAGAAATACCTCTCATAGAACACAATGCTTTGAAATACTTTCGGGTGTCCCTGTAAACAAACCAGTAGAGGTACAAACTCCATTTTCAATAGGGAACGTCCGATCGTGAACCTGAATAACATATTTCAATTTCATTAAGATATGTCTAGAGTAAAGCTATGAAAATATGGTTTATAGAAATACCTCTCATAGAACACAATGCTTTGAAATATTTTCGGGTGTCCCTGTACACAAACCAGTAGAGGTATAAACTCCATTTTCAATAGGTCCGATAGTGAACTTGAATAACATATATCAGTTTCAAGAAATTCCATAAATATTTACGGGAGTTAGAGCGCGGACAGACAGACAGACGGACAGACGGACAGACAGACAGACCGACGGACAGACAGACAGACAGACAGACAAATCGAAGTCATAAACACTTTTTAACCTTGTTGGAAAGTGTTAAAAAGGAAACAGCATGTGATTTTAGCTCAATTTTGTTTAAATGCACATTGATATATATATATATATATGAATTTATGCATTTATATTCCAAAATATGAAACAATACTCAAATGTGCAAATGCATAGATAGATAAGTATTTACATATTATCTCTACTGGTAATGGACAACAAATAAATGTTTTACTTTTTATTTAAGAAAATAAATATATTTTTATCAGTTGTGATTTGTTTTATATGAGTATTTATATAAAAAAATAAATATGGTTTTATTATATAATTTTTAATGTGAGTTTTTTTAAATGCATAAAAATAATTTCAGTTTGCATAAACAATTCGTATTGTTTTCTAAGTAACATTTCCTTATTTAATATGAAACTTAACATAATTTTCTAAAATTATTCCATTGTAGGAGAGATATTGTGAAAGAATTTCAAAAGTAAACAAACCCTACTTTCAGTATTACTGAAACAGTATACTGGGTGTTACAAATGTCCCACACTTCCTCCTAACTCTAAAATGAGTCGGAATTATGAAAAATGGTGAAACACGTGCTGAATGAATTCATGATGGACCTATTTTGGTGTAAAAAGTTTGGTGCCGGGGTGGCTAGGGGACCTATACGGAATTTAACTATTAAATTTTAAAAATGAAGTTATATCTTGTAATACAACCCTGGAAACATCTCTTCAAAACAATAAATTTGATATAAATAGTTTCGCCCTACGATGATTATTAAAGGATATACTTGACTTTTTAGACTTTTGAAATGTGGAATTTTTACGAATGTATCCCGTTTAATAATCACTGCCGAAAAAAACTATTTATATCAAATTCATTTTCTTCAAGAAATGTTTCGAAGGACATCTCAAGACTCACTTTCCTGTTTGAAATTTTAAAGTTGCCTTCCCTCCCTACTACCCTCTTGCCCGGGCCCAAACATTTTTGAGCAAAGTATATCTTGTGATACATCTCTTAAAACGTCTCTTCAAGATAATGAATGGAATTCTATATAAACAGTTTGCCCTGCAATGATTATTAAATGGAATACATAAGTATAAATTTCACATTTCAAAAGTCTAAAAACTCATGTATCTCCCTTAATACTCATCGTAGGGCAAAACTTTTTATACCAAATTCATTGTTTTGCAGAGACGTTTCCAGGAATGTATCACGAGGCATAGTTTCATATTTGAAATTATAAAGTTACCCTCCCTAGCGGCCCCCCTAGCACCCCCGGGAACATTTTTTTTCACCAAATGTGGTCCCTCTCGAATTTATTGAACATTTGTTTCGACATTTTTCACAATTACGACCCATTTTCGAGTTAGGAGGAGGTGTGGGAGTTTTGGAACACCTTGCAGGCATATATTAAAAATATTCGTAGTTGGCTGTATATGTGACGTTAGTCTGCATAAACACCAATGACATTTATTCCATCGTATGCTGAAGGCACAATTTTAATAGTTCAATGACGACTATGTAAAATAAATTATTCTATAATGTAAACTTTAAAAAAAAATAGCGCAAAGGTGGGACTTACTTTACAAAATACGTTGTCAAAAATTTCAGTTTAAGGTTGGATCAAAATTTGGTACAACTGTAGTTGAAATATGTTAGGTTGAACCGAAACTTGTTACTACAGTAGCTACAGCCATGCGAGGGTGCAACTTTCACCACGATTTAGTCTTTTTTGTTCAAAAAGAAAAAAAGAAGAGAAAAGAAAGAAAGAAAGAATCTCCAAGTCATGTTAAAAGGTCCCGTCATCTTTTGGCTACAACAACAATAGTACCAAATTTTGGTAGAACCAAGAACCGAATCATGGTAAAAGGTTTCACCATCATATTGTTGCAGCTACTGTGCACCATGTTTTGGTTAAACCTAGGATAAAATTTTTAACAGAGTAGAAATATATCGGACTTAGTTATATACAGCCTTACTATTTAAGTATTAAAAAACGTTTTCTATTTTCCTCCGCTAAATTTTTGTTGTAATTTTGTTGTATATGTTTTTGTATTGGAATACTCTAAGGTTTGCACACATCAAATTAAATGTAATTTTTTAGAATATGTGGTAATTATTCTTTCAGATTGCAATATACGTTCGATAATGTATTAATAGATTTTATTTTTCCTTTCTTTCTTTATACATATATATATGGGTCATTCTCACATAATTGTAAATTTTGTGTCCTTGGCTAAAAAACGTTACTTGAGCAAGTCAGATATGAAAATTAAAATTTTTTTTCAACAATTCTTTTCAAGCACTACACTATGCAGTAATTTGAATACCAAAAAAAGTAAAATTTCAATATTTAAAAAAATTTTAAAGTTGTAAATGTCATTACCAAGGCTTGTCCCAAACTCCAAACTTTTTATTTGAACCTTTATTTTAAAGAATTGAAAAAAAATTTAAACAAAGCTAACAATTTGCTAGGTATATTTCACTTTTCTACTTTTAATATCTTTGGAATTTTAGGCATAAAAAAAAGAAATCTATTAATTATTCTTATTTAAAATTTGTCCCTAAGGGTAATTGTCATTACCAAGGTGTGTAAGTTTTTTTTCATTACCTCACTACTAGATGGTGCTGTCATAATTATCAACCTGTCAAAAGTAAAGTGTTTCATGCCCTTACAAGCAGACAAGTTTTTTTTTAGTTTAAGTAAATACAAATTATTTCATTTTGCTGTTTTTGTTCTAAAATTATAGTCAGTGTACTTATTGTGTGTCATTACAAAGTCCATTATTACGGAAATACGCAATTAATAAATTTAAATTTACTGAATGATTTATAAAGATCTTTGGGACCACATACAGAATGAATATTGCATTAGCTTTTAATTGCTATAATTTAGCCATAAATAGGCTTAACATTAAAAAAGTCATTACCAAGGTGATCATTACCAAGGTGTTCTGAAAACATGGTAATGATATCTAGGAACATGGTAATGATGTCTAGGAACATGGTAATGATGTCTAGGAACATGGTAATGACTGCTGGGCAGTAAAGTGTAAATCACTTTATGTCGCCTGTTAAAACAGACAGCTATAGGATTCGTATAGTGAAAATTATTCCAAAAAATCTCGCCACTATATATCGTCAAGACATTTTAATTTTTCTGTTACAAATTAGAATGATAAATACCACTATCCCTATATAAATGTGTAATTATTTCGCCATTGGTCATTTCTGTGGTTCAGTCTGTCATTACCATGTTCACAAATGTCATTACCATGTTGCAATGGAATTTAAAAAATTACTTAATCTGTAATTAAGGCAAACGATCTCTGCTGGTAAATTTTTCCTCTATAGCAGGCATGGATAATTGCATTAATGTAAAAAAATCAGGAATTAAAACAATTTTTTTTTTTTTTTTCTGAAACCAATATTTACCATTATCTGAGAATGACCCATATACAGTCGGTAACAAAAGTGTCCGAACACTAGCACAAATTCCTATGTAAGAAAAGTACGCTTAATACAGTTTTGTTAAATAAATCCTTGTCGAATCTTGTTCTTAGTCAGTGTAAGAACAGGATTCCATAAGGATTTATTTAACAAAACCATATGAAGTGTACTTTTTTTATACAGGAATTTTTGCTAGTGTTCGGACACTTTTGTTACCGACTGTATATATAATAAAGTTTGAAAGCATTTTTACCGAGAACTTTTGTTTCATCCTTGCTGCCCATATTTTACTATCTGATTAATTTCATTAGCGTATAAAATGTGTTATCCAAAGAAAAGTTGGTAGATATTTTTTTATAACGATTAATTCGAATCACTGCGTAAAATTATACATTTATTACTGAAAACTAATTTTTTAAAAGTAATAGGACATATCAGTTTTTAAGATTAAGATATAAATTTAACCTTTGCATACTTAGGAATTCAAATAGTTAATTAAATAAGCTTACATATAAATCCATATATTTAGTAATTTAAACTTCCTTTTCAATTATATTTATTATTTTTTTTTTCGGTTAGAACCTTAATTAATAATTTACGTTCTATGCGAGATTATGATTTCTTTTCCTAAATATGTATTGTTTGACTTCCAATACATTTTCGCTTGTAACTTTGTCAGGAAGAAATAAATAAAAAACATATAAATAGTACCAGAGAAGCTATATTATTAATTACAGTGCTTATTGCATTGTTAAAAATGATTATTAATCTGTCAGGAAAAAATAAATAAAAAATATATAATTTTAACTTTTTTAAGAACTGTCTTAAACGGATAAAGAACATGGAGTGAAAAATGAATGTTACTACTGGAAAAAAAATGAAATTTTTGCAAGTTTAAATATGAAGATGACACCCAAAGCAAAATTCAAACGTAATTTTAATTAAAAAACCAGGCGTTGTTACTAACTTATCGGTACGAGGCGCATCAGTGTATAATATTTCAGTGTTGCCAAGTTTAAGGACTTTTTTATTCAGTAATTACCAATTATTTGGAAAATGTGTGATTGATATACTTACAAGGGAGGGTCACCAACTGTTCAAAAGGTATTTATACAGGTTATATATCCTCTGAAAGGTCTCAGTGAGCTGATAACGAAACTATCAATCTTCTTGGCAAATGCGCCATTAGTGTAACTTATTAGAAACTAAATGTTGTAAATTACAGATTCCGCAGTAATGTAGTTTTAAGAGTTTCAACCATTATAACCAGCTTTGTAATAAACTTTTATTCTAAATATAACTGTATATATTGTTAATAAAGTATTTTACCGTTTATTAGTTATTTTTTGGCAACATTGAATTTTTAAGTACTAAAGTTTACATGAAAAATATTAAAAATACCTAATGTAGGAAAGAAATATCTTTATTTATTCTTAATAAGAAAATTTCAAATGTTTGATTTATTTTTTTACTTTTATTATTGTAAAATAGAATCTGTGAGGTTGCGACGTCAGAACGTCACCACAGTTGTTTTAATTAAGCTGGATCCAGCAAAGTAGGAAGTGGGGACGGTTAAAATCACTCCGTCGCCAGTGGCTCGGTGAAGGTTGAGGTCGATATAGTTTTGTGTCGGCAGGGTGCTGCATTAAAAGACTTAGATTTTGAATATTAGTTAAATTAGAAGTGATTTTTAAAAGTACGGATTGAAATGTAGTGAAAGGTGGGTGTAGGAAGAAGTATAAAAATAGAGATGGTTTTAGTAGATAGTGTGGATGTTGGAGGAACGTATAGTGGATGTTGGAGGATCGTATAGTGTGGATGTTGGAGGATCGTATAGTGGATGTTAGGAATCTTAGTTTGACAGATATTGAAAAGTAGAGTAGTGGAGATTTAGTGGCGTGAAGTTAAGTAGTGTTGAGTGTTGGTGAGTGTCTACTAGTTTTCGGAAAGTTCAAGCTGGGTCAGAAGGGAATCCTCTGTCCCATAGTGAAGCCGTAGTATTGGAGTACGAGTGCGACCGTCTCTACACTTTCGACTATCTGCTGTGGTGAAATATCTAAGATAATTAAATTGTTGATTTATATATTTTTGATTTAGTAATACGCTGACTGAGCTAAGACCTATTTTCCAGGCCGTCCTCCCATTAATCTGGTTCAATAAACTTTTATTGTTGTTCAATTCACGTCTTTGGTTTCCTTAGTAATCTAAGTATTTAAGTTAAGAAGGCGTTTGCAGAAACGCAAACGCCACAAATCTATTTTAATTTTTTATAAATTATATTCATTAAATTTGATATAATTAATCACAAAATGAGAGAAACTAGTTTATATATAACAAATATAAAAAATGTAATACCGTTTTATAATAAAATATTCTAAACACAAAACTATTCTGTAATGTGAGCAGCGAATAAATGAAATATTGTGGCAAGTTGATAAGGTACAAGATACATTTGGAAATTCAAACAGTAGTTATCTTAAAGTAAGAAAATATGTTGGTTTTTCAACAGGAAAGCCACCTTTGTACCAAGTATATAAAAAGAATTCATTGGAGCAATTAGCTTGGAATTGGTTTAAAATCTGACTATGAGTTTTGATTACTGTTTCACGTCTTAGAATAACGATTGAATGAATTAGTAAGAAAAAGTTCTTCGATGACACGTTTAAAAAAATCCTTTCATTGATGGAAATAATTTAAATCTTATGCTTGCATAAAACCAGTTGAACACTTTGGAAAAACATGTGATGTAACTTTTTTGCCAGGCAAGTCATAAAAATGAGAATCTGTTTGACCACCCCACAAATCTACTTACAAAACTGAACGAGCTTCAGTATTTGAATATAAACGATTTTCAGCCCATTTACGAACGTGTGCTTTTTTAAATTTGCCAAATTTTGAACAAGTGACAAAAACGTTTTTACATTCTTGCATTATTATGTTAGTTTGTTCCCTGGTTACAGGACCAAATGAATCACCGGTTGCTTCTTTTAATATAATAAATAGAAGGGAAAACAGTTTACCTTCCATTGAAATCATAGGTTGGCATTGTATAGGAATGTGTTACTGCATTTTTGCTTGGTGTATTAGCCAATGTATTTCTTTCACCAGAAAATGTGAAAGTACGACTAGTTAGATGACAATACCGAAAACTAGATTGATCTGTGTTAATGATCTGGCTGTTTGGTTTATGTCCCATTTCAAAAACACGTTCAGTGTTTCTGATATCTTTACCTTCAATTAAATCCATGAACTGTGCGTGGAAACTGTACAATCAAATTCAATTTGATTAAAATCATGCTCTCGTTGAAATGTAGTGAATTTTATTATTTTCCTTGATACGATACCATACTTAATTTTGAAACTGTGTACTAATTCTTTTAATGCATGAAAGTTCAGCAAGCTGAAAATCAAAATATGATATTAAAAATCTGGTGTGTAACAGCCACACGACTTCCATTACCCAGTACTACACACATTATAAACATTTTATATACATTTTTGATTTAAATAAGTAACAAAATTGCTCTATCCGTCAAATAAGTTATTTAAAATAATAATTAGAAAAATAATAATCAACCAAATCCAAATTTTCAAGAAAATCGTTAGAGCCGTTTCTGAGATGCCAACATTTACAAAAAGTCAATTATTGATCGGAAACAATAATTACAGACAAAAGCATATTTAAACGTGAGTTAAAATGGCGAGTTTGAAAAAAATCCGTACAGCTGTTTTTAAAGGAACGCCCTTGGGAGACCTGAAATTAAGCTATTTATACAGGACGCCTATCAATTTTCCTGAACAAACCAACTATATCATTCGGAAGGACATCTAATAGAGTGTTTATATAGCAAATTTGAAGAAAATCGTTAGAGCCGTTTTTGAGATACCGACTTACGGTCCCACTTCCGGTTTCCGATGTCCCACTTCCGGTTAAACTCAATTATTGACAGGAAAACAATAATTACATACAAAAGCATATTTAAAAGTGAGTTAAAATGGCGAGTTTGAAAAAAAATCCGTACAACCGTTTTTTAAGGAACGCCTTTGCGAGGCCTGAAATTGAGCTATTTATACAGGACGCCTATCAATTTTCTTGAACTAACCAACTATATCATTCGAAAGGACATCTAATAGGGTGTTTATATAGCAAGTTTGAAGAAAATCGTTAGAGCCGTTTTTGAGATACGGACTTACGGTCCCACTTCCAGTTTTTCAATTTTCACCAAAATTTGGAAATTTCATCTGTACACCAGACGTATTTCAATTCTAAAGTTTCGTAGCTCTATCTTTATTAGTTTCTGAGCTATAATAGCCAGAATATTCTCCACATACATACACACACACACACACATACATACACACTGACCAATTGCCAAAAACCACTTTTTTGGACTCAGGGGACCTTAAAACGTTTAAATCAGGTGAAAACCCGATATCGAATTTTCAGACCAAATACAATACTTCCATTACCTACGGTAGTAGGGTAATGGAAGTAAAAGTAGGTGTACGAATTATTATGCTTTTGTATGTAATTATTGTTTTCCTGTCAATAATTGCGTTTAACCGGAAGTGGGACATCGGAAACCGGAAGTGGGACCGTAAGTCCGTATCTCAAAAACGGCTCTAACGATTTTCTTCAAATTTGCTATATAAACACTCTATTAGATGTCCTTTCGAATGATATAGTTGGTTAGTTCAGGAAAATTGATAGGCGTCCTGTATAAATAGCTCAATTTCAGGTCTCCCAAGGGCGTTCCTTTAAAAACAGCTGTACGGATTTTTTTCAAACTCTCCATTTTAACTCACGTTTAAATATGCTTTTGTATGTAATTATTGTTTCCGATCAATAATTGACTTTTTGTAAATGTTGGCATCTCAGAATCGGCTCTAACGATTTTCTTGAAAATTTGTATTTAGTTGATTATTATTTTTCTAATTATTATTTTAAATAACTTATTTGACGGATAGAGCAATTTTGTTACTTCTTTAAATCAAAAATGTACATAAAATGTGTAGGATTTCGAGCGCACACCTGTCATGACGTCAGATGTGACGTAACTGTATTACGTAATCAACAGCGCATCTTCGCTTCTCTGAGAGAGAGAGGTTTATATGAGTTTGTACGAGAAAGCTTTGTTAAGCGTGCGGCAAGAAATGCCAGCATTATGTTATTCTTTTCTATATTATTAAATGTTGTGATTGTTTAAAAGACTCTGCTTTTCACTCTGCGGACCCATTTAAACCAACAATGGTTATGGGCCCAGAGACACGCATCTTACTGCGGACTTTTTAAAAATTTAAATTAACATCCGCTAAAATGAAAGTGCGACTTACTGTTAAGCCTAGGGGCTGAAATCAAAAGTATTTTTGTTTCTATGTTTATAACGAAGCTATTACAGCTGATTAAATATGTCGCAAGTATTAAATATAGAAAAGTTATCAAAAAATAATTTTGACACATGGAAGCTGCAAATAGAAGCTGTTTTAATCAAGAACGATCACTGGAGTTATGCAAGCGGAACGAAAATTAAGCCCGATGAAGGCGCCGAAGGCGATGATAAATGGCTCGAAAATAACCTTAAAGCAAGAGCCGATTTAATCCTAGCAATTACCCCAAGTGAGTTGTGTCATATTGAACATTGTACCACATCAAATTAAGTATGGAATAAATTAAAAGAAGTTTACGAATCGAGAGGACCGGCAAAGAAAGCCACCCTATTAAAGCAGCTACTCTTTAAGAAAATGACTGACAGTAAAAATATGTCCGATCACCTCAATATTTTCTTTGATATAGTGGACAAGCTAAAAGAAATGGACATTCAAGTAGCCGAAGATCTGTTATCAATTTTGCTCTTATACAGTATTCCTGACAGCTATGAAAATTTCAGGTGCGCCATAGAAGCAAGAGATGAATTGCCGCAGCCTGAAGCTCTAAAAATTAAAATGATGGAAGAATATGAGTCAAGAAAAAATAAAAAGCATCAAGAATCGTCAAATGCGTATTTTACGACTCACAAGAAAAATCTTCCTGAAAAGAACAAAAGAGAAATCTTAAAGCCTGTTCAGAACAAGAACACGTATGGCGAGAGAAATTATGCAATCTTCAAATGCAATTACTGTTCAAAAGTAGTGCACAAAGCCTCAGAATGCCAAAAGAAGATCTCAGACAGAAAATTCACTTCATCGAATAAATACAAAGAAAGATCTTTTATGGTTGAAGATAGTACGGAATTTACTATGGCAGTCAGTAACTCTTTCCAAGAACATTCCGAGTGGTGCCTCGACAGCGGTTCGACATCACACATGGCTCATGATAAAAATATGTTTACAGATTTCGAACCTAGAATTGGATCATTTATAAATTAGCTGTAGATGAAACAGCGGAGATCACAGGTGTTGGAACAGTCAAATTAAAAGTTCCCGGTAATCACGGTGTAACCAATTTAAAGTTAACAAATGTTTTGTGCGTTCCAAAATTAAAATGCAATTTAATGTCAATGTCAAAAGCTACAGCAAACAACTGCCGAGTTGTATTTACCGAAAAAGGTGCGAAAATTACAGAGCAGGACGGCTCTCTGATTATAAGTGCTACGAGAAAAGGTGATTTATATTTTTTTCAGCCGCAGGTGGATATAGCTGCATCAACTCATTTAAGCAACTTTCATAAATGGCATTTAAAATTAGGACATTTAAATGAAAAAGATTTAAAATTATTAAAATCTGAAAATATGTTAAGAGATTTAAATTTTAATGAAAAAGATTCTTTAAAAGATTGTCTTATCTTTAAAAGATTGTCTTAGATTCTTTAAAAGAAAGTCCTCATACTTTAAAAGATTCTTTAAAAGTATGCACCCAGTCTAAACAAACTGTGAAACCATTTTGTAAAGAAAACAAATTTCATAGTAATGAATTATTAGAAGTAGTTTATTCTGATTTATGTGGCCCTATAAATGTTAAATCCCATGGCGGATCACGTTACTTTATTACTTTTTTGGATGATAAATCTCGTTACATTGAAGTAAATTTTCTAAAAACAAAAGATGAAGCTAAGTACGCGTTCCGGAGATAGAAAGCGGCAGTCGAAAATCGATTAGGAAAAAAAAATTAAAATACTGCATACTGATAAGGGTTTGGAATATTGTGGCGAGGAATTCAATAAATATATTGAAGAATGCGGTATCAAACGCGAATATTCATCTCCAATGACGCCTGAGCAAAATACTAGAATTGAAAGACAAAATCGTACATTATGCGAAATGGCGAGGTGTTTATTAATGCAATCAAACCTTCCAAATACATTCTGGGCTGAAGCAGTAAATTGCGCTGCATATATTAGAAACAGGTGTCCCACTAAAGGAATTAAAGAAAATAAAACACCTTTTGAATTGTTTTTCGGTTATAAACCAACTGTTAATTATTTTAAAATTTTCGGACAGAAATGTTTTGTTCTAAATAAAAAATCAAAAGGGAAGTTTGAAGCTAGGTCACACGATCATATTTTCGTTGGCTATTTAAATGAATCACGCGCTTACAGATTATGGAATAAGGATACCAGAAAAATTGTCATAAGTCGTGATGTTCGTTTTATAGACGAGTTTCAAACAAATGATTCAGCTACTACTGATCAATTAGAATTAACTTTTCTGTCTGAGAATAAATGCAATGATTGTAATATTAAAAATGAAACTTTTTTCCCTACTGAAAGCGAAAACATCCACAAGGGGGGAAACAGCGGATCGATTTCCCATCCCCCTGAATTCAACGGAGAAAGTTTCTCTTTTTGAAAAGGGGGAAGAGAGCCACTCTCTTTCTGAAGGGGGACCGTGGAAGATGTGAGTGGAGGGGAGGAGAGTGCTGACGGTAAATGTAAACAAGAGGAAGGGATTGACAAAAACAATCCCCCGGCAGACCTAAAAAAATTAAAATTTGGAACTTTCAAAAGTCTTGTAAGCAATATATTACAGATACAAAATATAAAGATGAAACTTCTCAATTAGCTGATAACTCTTTTAATGAAATTAATCCCAGCGTAATTGACGCGCTAAATAGAGATTATGCTAAAAATTGGGAAAACGCGATGAAATTAGAATATGATTCTTTAGTTAAGCAAAACGCTTGGGAAATTGTAGATAGACCAAACGATAAAAAGGTAATTGGGTGTAAATGGGTTTTAAAAACAAAATTCAAACCAGATGGTCAAATTGAAAAATTTAAGGCCAGATTGATTGCCAAAGGGTGTTCACAGAAACAAGGTATATATTTTAAGGAAAATTTTTCACCAGTAGCCAGATTAAGTTCTATAAGAACTGCAACCGCGTATGCTATTCAGAATGGTTTCACAGCATACCAGTTAGATTTCATTATGGCATATGTTAACGGTGATATACATGAAGAAATTTTTATGGAGCTTTCTGAATTTTTTGAAAATGATATACACGAAAATAAAGTGTGTTTATTAAAAAAATCTTTGTATGGACTTAAGCAGTCAGGAAGACAGTGGTTTAAGAAATTAGATGAGAAATTGAGAAAAATGAAATTTAACCCTTTGAATTCTGACAAATGTGTCTATTACTCAAAATATCCTTTTGATGCTATTATAATCGTCTATGTCGACGATTTAATTTGTCTCACTAAAAGTGAAGAGCACTATTTTGATATTAGAAATAAATTAGCAGAATCTTTCAAAATGAAAGATATGGGCCTTCTGCATTATTGCTTAGGCATTGAATTTAATCAAGATAGGGACAGCATCACTATAACACAAAATAAATACATTGAAGATTTATTAAATAAATTTAATATGGAAGATTCTAGAGTGGTGAATACACCTTTAGATAACAGTGTAAAATTAACTAAACAAATGTGTCCAAATACAGAAGAAGATAAATCATACATGTCAAAAATTCCTTATAGACAATTAATTGGTTCTCTTATGTATCTGTCGATTGCTACCAGACCAGATATCACCCATGCTGTAAATTATTTAAGTCAGTTTAATAACAATCCAGGAAAACCTCTCCGGATAGCTGCTAAAAGAATACTAAAGTATCTCAATGGCACTAGAAATTTAGGAATTGTGTATTACAGAGACGATAAACCATTGACAGCATTTGTTGATGCCGATTGGGCATCGGATATAAATGATAGAAAATCATATACAGGATATGTCTTTAAATATGCCGGTGGACCTATTTCTTGGGAATCTAGAAAGCAGCGAACCGTTGCTCTATCCACAACAGAATCTGAATATATGTCTCTGTCCGAATCCGCAAAAGAGACAATTCATGTTAGAAATTTCTTAAAAGAATTGGATCCTGAAATTGTATCAAGTCCGACTGCAATCATGTGCGACAATCAGTCCGCACTGAGATTAGTAAGAAATCCTGTTCATCACAATCGCTCTAAGCACATTGACATTCGTCATCATTTTGTGCGAGATGTTTACAATAATAAACTAATAGACATTAAATATATTTCATCAGATGAACAACCTGCAGATATTTTAACAAAAAGTTTAAATGCATATAAACATGAAAAATGTTGTGATATGATAGGACTTAATACTCAAGACTGATGAACTTAAAAAAAATATATTTAAACTGTATTTTCATTAAGAAATTAACTGCTTATATTTTACGTATTTTATTTTATTATATTAACCATAATTATTTGCTTATAATTCTATTTCTTTACTAACACTTTTCTCATTTTAAGTAACTTTTGCATAAAAATAATTTTCTGTAATTTTTAATATGCTATTATAATGCATAAATATGTTTTATTTTCGAAACATTTATTGAATAAGGGGGAAATGTAGGATTTCAATGCATGTTTCCTCATATCATTTGCTAACGAGCGCACACCTGTCATGACGTCAGATGTGACGTAACTGTATTACGTAATCAACAGCGCATCTTCGCTTCTCTGAGAGAGAGAGGTTTATATGAGTTTGTACGAGAAAGCTTTGTTAAGCGTGCGGCAAGAAATGCCAGCTTTATGCTATTCTTCTTTTCTATATTATTAAATATTGTGATTGTTTAAAAGACTCTGCTTTTCACTCTGCGGACCCATTTAAACCAACAATAAATGTACATAAAATTTTTATAATGTGTGTAGTACTGGGTAATAGAAGTCGTGTGGCGTTTACACACCAGATTTTTTTTTATTACGTTATAACTTGAGTAAAAATTAATGAAAAAAAATTATTCATACTTCAGTTCCCGTTTTTTAGTAATTGCCCAACTTCTTAAGCTATGATCAAAAATTATGATTCCTTTCAAATGAGCTTCACAGAAGGATTCAAAGACAATTTCAGAAAGCTAACGGTATTTATTTTTCAAATTACCAATATTCTCGCGATATTTTCTAAATCTTTAAATATAAGTTTGACGTCTAATTCTTTTGAATCGGTTTTGAATAGAGCAGAATTTCCATCTGGGATGATTGTTAATAAAATCCAATACTTTGCATATGTAGTCATATGTGAAATATTCATAGTCAGAAAGATTATCTTGTACATCGACAAAATCGGTATTGTGGCCATTCACATTACGTGGGAAAACGCAAAATTCATAGTATCTTCAAATTCATATAATTCTTCTTCTTCATCAAAATTAAAATTTTCTTTTGCATTTAAACTATTAATGGTAGTTATTATACGCTCACAGAGTTTATTTTCTGTTCTTGATAGTTAATAATCTGATAATAAATCTAATTTATTTAATTCTTGTTTAACATGTACAAGTATACTTTTACAGGATATCATTTTTTATTTGGTTGCTTCGTTCAAAGGAAAAGAAATATCTCTTATCATCCCATAAAAACGTTACTTTTGAAATGCAGACGATAAGTTTTACCATACATTAATAGAAAGAAAATTGTTTAAAAAATTTAATTCATTACTATAGCAACCGGAAATAATAATAATATATATATATATATATATATATATATATATATATATATAATAATAACTATATTACTACATACAAAATAACCATTATAATGAAATATATACATATAATATAAATTATAAATTTTACTCATTACTATAAAATGTACAAGTGATTATTTTAACATTTGTTAAGTTTTTCATTTTAATATTTTTCATATATAGTTTAGTATTTAAAAATTTGTTATTGCCAAAAAATAACTAATAAAATAGTAAAACACTTTACTAACAATATATATTATGGGATTTTTTTATTCGTTATCTACCACTAAATATTATAAATTTAACGTTTCCTTAATCATTTCAAAGTTTCACCTAACAAGGGAAGGTCACCAACTGTTCAGTAGTCGTATTTGGAATAATTTATTACAAAACTGATTACAATGATAGCATTTCTTCAAAGTACATTACTGCGGAATTTGAAATTTGCAACATATAGTTCATAATAACTCACGCTAGGGGGCGCATTTGCCGATAAGATGAATATTTTCGTTATCAGCTCAGTGAGACCTTTAAGATGATATATAGCATGTTAAAATACCTATTGAACAGTTGGTGACCTTGTTAGTTGACTAAGAATCTTTGAAATGATTAGGGAAACGTCAAAATTATAAAATTTAGTGGTAGATAATGAATAAATCTAGTTGGCATAGGTGCACTCTCCTCAGTTCCCCATCATATTTATTTTCTTATAAATTTCTAGTGCTAGACATATTATAATCATGTTAAAATAAATGAATTTTACCAAAGCTTGATACAGTGACAGAATGAAATCCCTGCCTAATAGGATTTCCACCGTTTGTCCTATTCTCCCATGTTAAAAAAATCGTAAATTTCTAATAACTTACGAAGTTTTTTAATTCGAATGTTGCAAATGAACAGGGTTCTTGCCAGTATCGAAAGTAATATTTTAAAACTGATCTGACCTCTCTGACATCATTTGTTCGTGAGATATCGTGTAAACAGTCTATATTTTTTGTATCTCTCGTATATATTTCGATACTTCAAATCAATTGTTTCCATAAACGTATTCCTCAGTTATTCAACGAAAACTAAAAGTTAAATTTTTTGTTCGCATAAAAATGTAAATGTATTAAGAATTTCGTTTATAAAATAATAAATATATTGCTAGTTATATAAATAACGGATTATTCTTTATCGAAGCACAAGTGTGTATACTTCTTATACATATACATACATACATATACATACATACATATATATATATATATATTGGTTACCACTACACTTAACTGGTATTCTACGAAGAAAAAAAATCACATAATTTCATCATATCATATGTTTAAATAAGTGTTTTATAAGCTTAGCTAAAAATTTACTCAAATTACATCATTCAGTTTAATTTCATGAATTCATGTTATACGTATTTACGTATTATGTAAGAAGTGTCAAATAAGCATAAGCATATGATAAGCATTTTTAAATATTAATTTAAAAATCAATATGATGCTTTTATAATTACATTAAAAAATGTTGGTGTTATATATGTTTTTTACATGCAATAAAGAAATAAATAATGTCACAATTTAATTTATATACATTTGTAGTAATCTTATATATATTAATAGACAGTAAAAAGAACTGAGCCTTTAAGTTTTAATATAATGCTTCACAAATAAAATTATTAACTCTAGAAAAATAGCAAAGTTTTTAAGAGTCATTTTGTATGAACCCAATTTCAATGAGCATATCTTTTTGTTTACTTAAATTACGAAAGTAGCACAACTTTCCTGCCTTTGCTTGTAAAAGCTAAATTTTATGTTGCGCAAAATATGCCAAATGCAAAATTTAAAATTTGTGTAGTAATGAAAAAAAAAAAATAGTATTATAGTTTAAAAAAAAAATAAAGAACACGTTTTTATAGAAATGTGAACTATAAAGCACAAAATATCTATCTTAGTATTAAAATGCAGGGTAAGAGAAAATCGTGTGAGTGACACACCATAATATTTACATACATTTAAATCTTTAATTAAAATAATATAGAATTAAACAAAAACCATTTACAAAAATCTCCCCTGACCGGGCTAAAACGCTAGACCTTTAGATTCGTAGCGTGAAGCTTGAACTCACAGCCACAGCGTTCACGTAAGAAAAGTCTTTTTTTTTACTATATAGATTTTTTGTTTGCTCCCAGAGCGGTTACAAACATACATTATACATACAAACATACAAACATTCATACATACAAACAGGTGAAGCTAATAAAAGCGTGTTAATAAACATAAATAACACTGCGTTATCAAACACATAGTATAAAAGTATATTTTTATTTTTATATAAAACAAGATATGATGCAACCATTTATCAAAGGGAAATACTTTTATTTCCATTATAACTTTTGTATGAAAAATCCAAAAGTACGCATTTTATTCTGGTTACTTTTAATTTTCAGAATAATTTAATAGATAAAAATCTAAAGCACAAATATAAATTTTTATTTATCTCAATTTCTTTATTAGATTGATTCAGCATTTTTAAAAAGGAAACTAAATGTAATAGTACTAATCCATCTTTTATTTAAATTCTTTTGGTATTAACCAATGCTTACTTAATGAAGTTCTTTCTAAAATCATGTTCCGGCAGGTCACCAACTGTTCAGTAGTCGTATTTGGAATAATTTATAACAAAACTGATTACAATGATAGCATTTCTTCAAAGTACATTACTGCGGAATCTGAAATTTGCAACATATAGTTCATAATAACTCACGCTAGGGGGCGCATTTGCCGATAAGATGAATAATTTCGTTATCAGCTCAGTGAGACCTTTAAGATGATATATAGAATGTTAAAATACCTATTGAACAGTTGGTGACCCTCCCTTGTTAGTTGACAAAGAATCTTTGAAATGATTAGGGAAACGTCAAAATTATAAAATTTAGTGGTAGATAATGAATAAATCTAGTTGGCATAGGTGGACTCTGCTCAGTTCCCCATCATATTTATGTTCTCAGAAATTTCTAGTGTGAGACATATTAAAATCATGTTAAAATAAATGAATTTTACCAAAGCTTGATACAGAGACAGAATGAAATCCCTGCCTAATAGGATATCCACCGTTCACTTCGATATATTTATCTTATTGTAATCTATTAATTTATTTTGTCAGGGTCAATTCTGTTGTTTAGTTTTCATGCTACTATTTCCAATGTAATAATCCTCAAAATTCATATTTATATGAAAAATTTACAATTTCGCTATGTTGATAAAATCGTAATTTACGAATAATTTACGAAATTTTCCTATTAGAATATTTGTATTCAATCATGTTCAAACAAATATTATAAATGTAATTTTCAAGTTGTCTAATGTATTTATGATCCTCAAAATTGAAGTTTATGCTCAATTTTGTCTTATTCTGACATGTTAAGTAAATCGTAAATTCCAAATAACATACGAATTTTTTAAATTGGAAAAATCATAGTCTATGATATTCATGACAGTTTTCTAAATAATATTTCAAAAGTGGTCTGACACCTTTACGATGAAAATATCCTTCAAGATTGAGGTTTATGTGAAATTTTGCTCTATTCTGCCTTGTTAAGAAATTCGTAATTTTCCAATAACTTGCGAAAATTTCAAAGTAGCGTATTTATAGTTACTGGTGCTCATTCCGGCATCAAAACTGATATTTTAAAACTGGTCTGACATATTTACAGTAAGAAGGTTTCAGTTAATGCACGTTTAAGTGAATTTTTGTCCTATTCTCCCATGTTAAAAAAATCGTAAATTTCTAATAACTTACGAAGTTTTTTAATTCGAATGTTGCAAATGAATAGGGTTCTTGCCAGTATCGAAAGTAATATTTTAAAACTGATCTGACCTCTCTGCCATCATTTGTTCGTGAGATATCGTGTAAACAGTCTAACAAACTAACTTACTAACACACTAACGGTCTGACACACTAACAGACACCCGACAAACAGACACCATACAAATTTTGTCATTTTCGGATTCCTCTCACCAGAAAACGTACAAAAAAGTAAAAAAACCGAGGTCGAAATTTTTCACGATTACCTAAGTTCCCCATACCTATACTATGATGGGGAACTAAGATTCCCATAAAATGGATAACGCTTGCTGATTTTGACACATGTTACTTTTGTTCACGTACATTTTCTATTAAAACAAAAAATTCCTTTTTTTTTTTAATAATATTATTATTTATGTTTTTTCTGTGTACAGTAATGCGTCAGAAAAGTATTTCTGACACCGCATTTTTTATGATTTCGACCTATCTTCGTGCACCGTACCCCACAGCAAAATTATGAAACATGGTACTGAATCACACTGTGTTATATCCCACCAGCACCTGAGAGGTTTCCACCCCGAAGCTGGTAGACGTGAGGTTTGATCCCTGGTCGCTCTCATCGGACATGGCATTCGGAGTTTTCCATGGTTTTCTCAGAAATTAACGTACATACGGGTTAGGACTCCTTAAAATATATAGCCAACGAAGGGCGCTTCCACTCAGACCTAGAACCCTTATGCAGTCAACCGGTCTTAATTTTAACACCGATACCATTACCACAGTGTATTTTACGTATATTTTTCGTATATCTCGTATATTTTTCGATACTTTAAATCAACTGTTTCCATATACGTATTCCCCAGTTATTCAACGAAAAACTAAAAGTTAAATTTTTTGTTCGCATAAAAATGTAAATGTATTAAGAATTTCGTTTATAAAATAATAAATATATTGCTAGTTATATAAATAACGGATTATTCTTTTCGAAACACAAGTGTGTATACTTCTTATACATATACATACATACATATACATACATACATACATACATACATATATATATATATATATATATATATAAATAAGAGTTTTATAAGCTTAGCTAAAAATTTACTCAAATTACATCATTCAGTTTAATTTCATGAATTCATGTTATACGTATTTACGTATTATGTAAGAAGTGTCAAATAAGCATAAGCATATGATAAGCATTTTTAAATAGTAATTTAAAAATCAATATGATGCTTTTATAATTACTTTAAAAAATGTTATTTTTATATATGTTTTTTACATGCAATAAAGAAATAAATAATGTCACAATTTAATTTATATACATTTGTAGTAATCTTATATATATTAATAGACAGTAAAAATAACTGAGCCTTTAAGTTTTAATATAATGCTTCACAAATAAAATTATTAACTCTAGAAAAATAGCAAAGTTTTTAAGAGTCATTTAGTATGACCCCAATTTCAATGAGCATATGTTTTCGTTTACTTAAATTAGGAAAGTAGCACAACTTTCCTGCCTTTGCTTGTAAAAGCTAAATTTTATGTTGCGCAAAATATGACAAATGCAAAACTTAAAATTTGTGTAGCAATGAAAAAAAAAAAAAAAAAAAAATCTGTATATATATATAAATTGCGTGTCACGATGTTTGTCCGGGGTAAACTCCTAAACTAAGGAACCGATTTTAATGAAATTTTGCACACTGTGTGCAGTTTGGTCCAACTTGAGAGATAGGATAGTTTTTATCTCAATTTATTGTCATAATATTGTTTTATTGCAATTATTTGTTAATTATAGACCTTTATTAAAGTTGCTCCAAAATATCTGTGAGTTCCATTAATTTAATTGTTGCCAAAAAAAAAAAAAAAAAAAAAAAATACGAGTTCATTTTCTTTCGACATAAAAATAAATACATTTAATCAAACGTGAACGTTAAAAAATTATAAAAAGTTAAATTATGCATCTCACGAAAATTGACGTCATAATCAGTTTAAAGATTTTATACACATTGATAGAGTGCTAATGTAGTTCTATCATAGAAATAGTAATATATATAGATCTATCATCCCCAGGTTATCGTACAAAGATTTTTGATGCCGAAAAAATAAAATAAATATAGTTCAACTTTCACGAGTTGGCCCTTCGTCCCTCCTTCTTTTCGAAGAGTTTACTTTAAGGAAGGGGTGCACAAAGTGAAAAGGATGAATGGATGGGAAAAAAAGAAGGTTGCCATGAAAATAACACATTAAGCCAATAAGTTTTACTTTTCGCCAGCTGAAATCCGTTTTGCCTATTAAAAGGAACATGTGTTAATATTTAAAAATCAGTGACACATAAATTAAAAAAAAAAAAAAAAAAAAAAAAAAAAAAAACAATTTTCAATCATGTTTGGAATTTCAGTAGGCACTAATGCCTTATTTGCATAAAGAAGTTTCGAGCAATAAATTTAAACAAGGGAAAAAAAAAAAAAAAAAAAAACGTGCTGTTTGCATGGATTATCCGCGTTTGTAATGATCGATAGATGGCGCTCTCTGAACACTGCAGTTGTTAGTAAATATAACAGCCACGTGTAATTATTATTCTTTCTCCGCCATTTCATCATGGAAAGTCGATTGCATAATATGAGGATATGCAGTGGTGTGATAATTTCACCTTAGCCCACCAGAGGGCGAGCATTTCATTACAATCGCGGATAAATTATTGTCCATGCATTTTATTTTGTATTTCAGGAAAAAAGGTTTCCTTGAAAACATTTAAAAAATAAAAATGAGAAAGAGTTTTTACGCTGTATTTTTATTTTATTTATTTTATTTATTATTTATTTATTTATTATTATTATTATTATTTTTTTTTTTAAGAAGAAAAACATTTTTAAAAATACTGAATAAATAAACAAGGAATTTTATTAAAATAAATTGAGCTGTACACATAATTTACAGTATTATGTACAATAGCTCTCAGAATTTTGCATATACATCAGATATGAATATGAAAGATAATTTCTTATATTATTGTTATAATGGCTTTTAATTTCTATGTAGGTAAGTGCACCAGTGATTGACACTTTTAGAGCAATCTCTGATGTTTTTAATGTTCTAGTCATGAGAAAATATTTTTAGAAATCATAAGTTAGTACATATGGCATTAAAGACATTCAGAACCACATATGTATATGTTAAAATAGTATATACATTTGGTAACAATTATTTTTGTTTATGAATTTTTATTTGACACCCACTCAGTGTTCCAGTAATTGACACTGCCAGTTTTTCATTTTATCAGTAATTGGCCCCCTGTGTTCCAGTGTTTGACACCGCTAATTATTCATTTTACCATTTATTAGCACCCTATGCTCCAGTGTTTGACATAAAATGTTAAAATTCTTATATGTAAAATATGATTTTATTATTTTTCTTATTTATTAATTATTTCGGGATAGATGTCAATTACTGGAGCATGCCAATCACTGTAGCACCAACCCTATTTTGTCTTAAAAAAAAAAAATACAGGAGTGCAGTTCTTTATTTAAATTTTAAATATAATCAATCTTCTCTTTCTTTTTTTTTTTTAAGAGAAAGCAAAAAGAAAGAAAGGTTGGTAGATTGGTAGTTTTTTTATGGTGCTAGGTCCAAATTAGAACATAAAAAAAGAAAGAAGGAAAGAAAGAAAGAAAAAATGAAGAAGAGAAAAAAAGACTGCAAACCGAAATTTTGAAATATTGTTTAGACAGTCATGACATTCCTCATCGTATTAATAATTAGTTATAATGTAACAAATATTTTTTAATGATATAACGTATTGGAAAGCCCAAAAATTCTCCTAATTTGGAAATAAGTAAATAGGCAATAAACAGTATTTTCGCCAAAATGTCGCGAAACTCGTAAAGATAGCAAACCACCTCCCTTTTCACCCTCAACCGATTTCAAGGTAATAGAATCGTCGCTGCCTACGTCACGCTTGATTGACAGGGGCCAACTCGTGAAAGCCGCACTATAAAAGCTTTGGAAACAGCCATTAATGGTATTTAAAAAAAAAAAAAAAAAAAAAAAAATACGAGTTCATTTTCTTTCGACATAAAAATAAATACATTTAATCAAACGTGAACGTTAAAAAATTATAAAAAGTTAAATTATGCATCTCACGAAAATTGACGTAATAATCAATTTAAAGATTTTATACACATTGATAAAGTGCTAATGTAGTTCTATCATAGATATAGTAATATATATAGATCTCTCATGCCCATGTTATCGTACAAAGATTTTTGATGCCGAAAAAAAAAAAAAATAAATAAAAGCTTTGGAAACAGCCATTAAGTGGTATTGAAAAAAAGAAAAAAAAAAGAAAGAAAAGAAAGAAAGAAATATGAATTTGAAACTGTATCTGGAGTCTTCCATTCCCCTTTAGCAAATAAATTATTCATAAATTTTATTTGCTAAAATATTAGTATGTATTCCCGTGTGTATTCACTCGGGGAAAGACGGCCATATTTTGGTAAAAACGTCGTCTTTTCCCAA
The DNA here is from genome assembly GCA_963930645.1 of Salticus scenicus. NCBI lineage: Eukaryota > Metazoa > Arthropoda > Arachnida > Araneae > Salticidae > Salticus > Salticus scenicus. Next base: position 205,277,454 of record OZ005650.1, on the reverse strand, counting down.
ATGAAAAGGAATAACTTTTTTCTCCCCAATGATCACTCTATTCTATATATGCTATACTATATCTATGAGTTCTATACGCAAGCGAAGTGTGACTCACTGACCGTCTGTGCAGCCAAGAAAAATATTTCCTATGTTAATTGCCCACTGGATTTTTTGTAAGAAATTATTAAAAATCGAGGAAATTTATTTCCCGATTTTAATCCTTATATTTGGGTATAGATATGTATTAGTTATCGCGGGTGTTAGATTGAATTATTTTGCTGTCAAATTGACAAAATTTTAATTTTAAATTTCAAAACTCTGTCGCCCTTGGCTTTTATTATTATTATTATTATTATTTGGCGATCAAAAGCGTAACACGAAAATATACATGCCAGATGTATGCATTGTACGAAATGTAATATGTATTATTCATTGTACGTATGTATGACATGTAATATGTATTGTACGAAATATTGTTTCATATTATTCATTACTCTTTTAATATAAGTTGTTAAAATAACCATGATTTTTGAAAGGAATTAAATATTTTCGCCAGATAATTTGGCGGTATTCTTTTTTTTTTCGCCAAGGATGACAGAAATGAAATCTATTCCGCTGCAAAATATTAGTATCTTACATCAGATATTTTATTTAGACATTTGAAAACAAATTTGACTTCAAACTATGATAGAATATTTATCCTTTTCCTTTTAATTAGTATATTATTAGTATATTAAAATTTAAAAGCATGGTATATAAAAAGTTTTTTTTTTTTTTTTTTTTAAATCTTATAATTATTCTTATCTTAATCCTCAATGTTTCCCATCTTTATTAACTTGAATTTACTATTAAAATTTTAACATACTCAAAAACTTATCATCACTTCGTTAAAATACACTAAACTTTTCCAAAATCTTTTTCTATTTAAAATGATACATGAGTGATACTTTAAATGTCCAATATTTCATAAGATTTCCAATTTTAAAGTTTTAAAATATTTATCAAATTTACTTATTTTTCTGGTTTAGCCTTATTGTTTTCCTTTTTATAACTACAGCTGTTGCCCTCTTTAAAATATTTAAAATGATGAGGTCATTTTATAGTAAAATTATCCATTATAGCATATATTATATTTCACTCCTCCATAAAAATTGATTTTAAAATCATCTGTTTCTTTTATACTTTTATTTTAATAGAATTTTAATAGAATTTAATTTATATATTAGTCATTTTAGCAATTTTATCCAAAGTAGCATTAGAAATAATATATATCACTTCTCCATTAAAATTTATAGGACCCTACAATAAAATTAATTTGTGCTTAATATCAACACTACGAAAATTTTTATCAATCGCTTCCAAATTTTGACCTAAGTTTCAAATCTCAACCCTGTGGGTTTTTACATCGGCTACAACGTTTTCGCCTTTGTTCGTAAATAATAATTTGACTGTACTAAATAGTTTACAGCCGTATAATTCAACGTATAACTTAGTCATAGCAACGCGTGGTCGGGTCTGCTAGTAGTATTATAGTTTAAAAAAAATAAAGAACACGCTTTTATAGAAATGTGAACTAAAAAGCACAAAATATCTATCTTAGTATTAAAATGCAGGGTAAGAGAAAATCGTGTGAGT